>PYAF01000858.1:219705-233053 GCA_007407185.1 Glycine tomentella
AAGCTTAAATGTTTGAATGTTCACGTGAAGAATAACAATTCTAGGAGCAAGGATGGTTCAATTTCAAAGGAGAAACACAAGGTATGGGAAGTTTATGATAGGCTTAGTTTGAGTATTAATTTCATAATGATTTTACTTGGTTTCATAAGAAATTGAACCTTGCATGTTAAGTGTTCGATGAAATGCCTCCAAGAACCAATAATTGCTAAATAAAAGGATTATTAGCCTAAGTGACTTGATTTTAGTTAAGGAATGATATTTTGGAATGAATAACTTGAATCTAAACTTAATAAGTGAATTTAAGTGACTTAGGTTGTGTTTTGTTAATTAACTCTTTCATAGTTAGTCCCTTAATCTTTTTTGTAGACATGTATATTTTGAATTGTAATTGCATGTAAAACTAAATTAAGTTCTAAACAGGTGAATGATGAGTACTGATATAATATATGTATACATATGTATTCAATTGTTGTAGTTATATCGTGTGTATGATGATTGTATTATTGCGAAAAACTTACTACCATTTTCATAATCAAATTAATGAAGTTTTCATTAAAATTTGAAACTTACCCGTCTAGAGTTTGTAAAGCTGTAGTGACGAGACGGGTCGTTACATTAGACATGTAACATCCCGAGCGCTGATGAGGGCGGGGAGTGATCACCGGTGCAGTAAGGCACAGACAAGGAGCGGCTTCTGGCAGGCTTCCAGCGGGAGGGGTACATGAATGAATCGAATACACACCCGAACGAGAGGGATCCAGAGGCTGTGCAGGTATGGGACTGTACAGTTGAGTATAACTTAAAATGATTTAATAGGTACTACCTATACCAACAAGGTGCATCTACTTTTCGGTAGCCCATAACATAAAAACTCCATAGTTAAGCGTGCTTGACTTGGAGCAATCTTGGGATGGGTGACCTCCTGGAAAGTTTCTCAGGAAGTGTGTGAGTGAGGACAAAGTACATTGAAAAGTCTTGTGTTGGTATGTAGGGACAGTCGTTGATCCTGCAAGTGGCCGGGTGTTACACTGGCCCTTCGACCTGGCAAATTCATAGACAGTCTATGCAAAAGACCCCCTTATACCATGGATGAAATACGTGAAAGAGACAAGAGATACTTTCAGATGGAAGAGATGTCGAAGTTCAGAAACGAAGTCCGACAGGTTGGACAGAAGCGAGAGAAGCATGAGATATCCAACCGATTCGACTCTCACAGGGCTGACAAAAAGCGAAAGCTACACAGGCCTCAACTTCTCCCAAAAGGACCCAGGTTTGAAAGATATACTCCCCTGACGGTCAATCAAACCACCACCATGGATGAAGCCTTCAACACGGAGGTACAGGTGACTTTCCCAGGTCCCACAAAGTTAGGAAAAAAACCCTAACAAGTACTGTCGCTACCATCATGACACAAGCCACAATACAGATGATTGTCTGACATTGAAAGATAAGATTGAAGAACTTATTCAAGCTGGACACTTATCAAGGTATGTAAAGAAACCTGATCATTTTCCACGAGAAAACAGACAGGAGGGGCGACAGGGAGACAGATCCGGAAACAGAGACAACGACAGAAGAAGAGACGACGCAGAAGACAGAGGGAGGCAACAACAACCGCAACCTAGACGCGAACGTCAACCCCCTCGTCAGCAAGACGAGGAGCCCACTTAACACATTTGCGGTGTAATCCATACCATCGCGGGTGGCTCCTCATATGGAGGATCGTCTAGCCAATCTCGAAAAAGACATTTGCACGCTATACGAGACATAGACATAAATTGTGTCAACGTTCCTCCATTATGATGTCTACCTCCCATTACTTTCACCAATGCAGATTTTGAGGGAATCAATTCTGTCAACCAAGATGACCCTATGGTTGTTTCTCTCATAATCGCCAACTTCAAGGTGACAAAAGTACTCACTGATCAAGGTAGCTCCGCAAATGTCCTATACCTAAAGACATTTCAACTTGAACTTTATTTTCTCTTAAAGAATGCCATGTGAGGCCATCTTCAAATTGAACTCTTTTTCCTCATGAAAGGTAACATGTGGATACAAGGAGAATCATATAATTTTCTTCTCTTTAAGAAAAATATCTTAAGATTCATAAATTAAAATGATAAGATACAAAGTAACATGAAATGAAGCAAAATTCTCTCCCTTTCCCTAGAATCCACGTGAAGCTTGGAGAATCATGAAGAAGCTTCATGAATTGGACAAGTGGTGGGACACTTGTAAAGTTCATGACAAGTGTAGGGACACTTGTAAAGTAAGTCATCATGACTTGGGAGATTTTTTTATAAATCTAGTTAGGGTATAATGGAATGACATGAAACTTAGTTACAATGAAACCAAATGGGAGTAACTAGCTAGGAAGGGTAGAAATGTCCATGAATATTATATCATTTTCCAACTACTATATAAAGGGGTGAAGGGAGCCTTAGGTGGATGTCACATCCAAGACTCCACCCTTCTAACACTTCACGTGAAAAGCTCTCCCCCACATCACCTTCATTTCATTTTCATCCTTTCCTTATTAAAGCCTAAATCAAATAAGAAGAAGACTCCACTTCATTGAAGGATCACGTGTAGAAGGATAAAGTATCCTTAGGAAAAGTTTGTCATGCTTTGTAGGAAGAGAAAGACAAGCTTCATAAGAGATTATAAGGTATATATGGGGAGGCTTTATGATAAAGATAGTTTAAGTGTTGTTTGTGTTTGAATAATTGTTTGAATTCCATGTGTTGCTGAGTGTTTCTATAAATCTCTGTACATGAATGATATGTTGAATTTCTGAGTAAAGCACATGAGGCAGTGATTGAGGAATGATGTTAAAATGCATATAAAAAGAGTTATGTATTAAGTGAATCAGTTTCATATGCATATGCCCGGCGGGGGTTAGTCCGTGTTATTCGCCTCAGAGAGGAGGTGCGACAGATAGCTACAAGAACTGAGTTCGAGCGTTCAGACAAGAGGAGTTTGAGCTAAGGGGTGACTCTTGCGGTGGGGAATCATGCCCCCCCATGATGATCACATGTAGTGTGGGTGAGAACCTGTGCAACACCGGGAGACCCTGACTAGTCGAATAGGTTTTGTGCCACGGGGATGGGGCTATCTTGACTATTGGTACCAAATGATAAAAGTTAAAGAGAATCATGCATCATGATAAGAAAGAATCATGCATCTTGAGAGTGTTGTTATGAATACCTGCATATTGAATATATTCTATTGCTTAAAATATGTTTATCATAAACTTACCCTGTACTTTGTGTCTGCGGTTGACACCTGCTATGACCTCAATTTTATTCGAGCGAGCAGATGAACAGCAAAGAAAGACTATTAGCTGTCTACAAGAAGAGGATTTTGTTTGAAGATGTAATATTTGAAGAGGTTATGTTTGAAGATGTATTTCTTTGTTACGGAGTGTTTTAGCTGTTTGTACTATGTGATAGAATTGATACCACTCTGTATTTTATTATACAACAGATTTATAAATATCAATTAGTGAGAAAAAAATCCTTAGTACTCTTATTATATGTTACTTCAGAATTATAAATATTACTCAGTAATGGAAATTTGTGGTTTGGTATTTTTAAGCAAATCAAAAAGAATTTTCATTTAAAAATCAATAAAAACAAGATTGTAAGTTGAGGCGTTACAGAGCTCCCCAACATTTTATGGGCTTACCATTGCACACCTCAAAGCACTACACAGGAAACACCTTTTCGCCTCACGTACGGTACTGACTCTATGATACCCGTCAAGCTAAGGGAACCTTTGTCTAGAAAGATGCTTTTTCAGGAACAGTGCAACGAGGACAACATGAGAGTTGAATTGGAGACTAGTGAGGAACTCAGAGACATAGCCAGAATCAAAGAAGAAGCAGCCAAGCTCAGCAGGACACGAAAATATAACTCCAAAGTTCAACCTCGAAATTTCCAACCAAGAGACTTAGTCTAGTGTGTTCGGGGTGAAGCTCGAAAAGATCCCTGGCAAGAAAGCTAGGACCAAACTGGGAAGGCCCGTTCAGAGTGATCACCAACCTGGACAACGACTCCTACAAGCTACAAGAACTTAATGGCAAAGACATTCCAAGAACTTGGAATGCTACCATTTAAAGTTCTACTTCAGCTAAGAAGATCAAGGCCAGACGACGTGAATAAAACAAACATTTCAAAAACGGTCATAGGTAAACCGTATTTGAAACGTCAAAATGACATCGATTCTTGTGACACCCATAGTAGAATGCATGTAATCAAAGACGTTTTAACCAAGACTGTCTTTGAAATGTATATTTTATTTAACTAAAATGACAACGCTAACATGGGAGGTGTTACTAGCAATCCAGGCCCAAAATCCATCAAGGCCCAAAGCTTTCTTCAGAGTTAAGGTTTTAACTCGTCCAGGCGACCATACCATGTGTATTTGGCTCGCCCAGGCGACTACAAGTTCCAAGATGATAATGATAAGCTCGCCCAGGCGACCAAAACATGAAGAAAATGGTGGCCTGGGCGAGTGAAGCTGGCAGGTGATGGATACCTATAAATAGCCCACGAATTTAAAGAGGAAATTCATGCCTTTGGAGCCAATTTTCATTCCTTTCTTGCTTAGGCTTGTTCCTTAGGCTTAAGAGGTAAAATAGTAGTATTAGGTAGGTTAGGAAAGTCAGAGAAGTGAGGATTAGTGTGGAAACTCTGCCAGAAAGAAGCGATGACGGGTTCCTTCATCAATTCTTATCTTGAGGAGGTTCTCTCCACTATGAGTAGCTAGCTTCTTGAGGTTGGATGTAATCTTTTTATCCATATGTCTTTCTTTTAATATTTATTTATGCATAAATCATTCTATTCCTTATTGGTAATTTCATTCTGTACTTAATGTTTGATTCTACTAGATCACTAGTTTCATGAACTTAAATCCTAAGTGAGACTGGAAAGTAATCTTAGGGTTTGAACTGAATGAATTTACTCATTACGTTTTGCTAAGAATAGGGCATGCCATTTTGATTGCATAAAACACGCGATTGTAGTTCTTAATGCTGGGGTATTTACTTCATGTGCGAGGGATCAATATTCGGTATATATCCTTAGAACTTGAATGCAAGGGATCGCTTCAAGGTAAAATAGTGTGAATCAATAAGGATAGACGATGATTTATGCATGGTAATATTAATTGGATAAGGATAGGAATGATGAAATCTGTAATGCCTCAATTTACCATCTTGTATTTTATTGATTTTTGATGAAAATTCTTTTTCAACTTGCTTAAAAATACCAAACCAAATTTACTAATAACTGATATTCAAAGAGATTTTCATTACTAATTAATATTTATTACACTGATGTAATGTAAAATAAGAGTACAAACTGATTTCGATTCTTTTACATGATACAAATAACTAAAACATTCTATCTCAACAGAATACATCCTCAAGCATCACATCCTCAAGCATCACATCTTCAAACAAAACTTCTTGACAATCTCTTTCTCTGTTGTTCGTCTACTCGCCCGAATAAAATCGAGGTCATAGCAGGTGTCAACCACAGACACAAAATACAGGGTAAGTTCATGATAAACATAATTTAAGCAACATAATACATTCAATATACAGATAGCTATAACAACATCCTCAAAAATTATATGATTCATGATTCTCTTTTTATTTTAACACAGTCTAGCCCCCGCCAGGAAAAATATCAAATTAACACGGACTAGCCCCCGCCAAGGAAAATATCAAATTAACACGGACTAGCCCCCGCCGGGCAAAATATCAAATTAACACGAACTAGCCCCCTCCAGGCAAAATATCAAATTAACACCACTTCTCAATTACTGTCTCATGTGCTTTACTCAGAAACTCAACATCAATCAAGTACAGAACTCAGCTTATTACTCATGTACAAAAACTTAACATAGCATCCATGTACATCAATTCATAGAAACACATGAAGTTCATAGAGATTTATAAAACACTTAGCAACACATGAACTTCATAGAAATTCATAGAAACACTCAACAACACATGAACTCCAAACATTTATTTATACAAAACAACACTCAAAATATCTTTATTTCTTTGAAGCATTTCATCAAACACATGGTGTGCAAGCTTTGTTCTCCATAGAAATAAATGAGATTCTATAAATACTTATTTGAACAAAAACAATACTTAAACTATATTTAACATAAACTTCCCTATACATACTTATTCAAACACAAGTAATACTTAAATTATCTTTACCATAAAACTTCCTCATACATACCTTGTATCTTCCTATAAAGCTTGGCAACTTCCTCCTAAAAGCACTAGCTTACACGTGATTTCTTCAAGGTGTAGGGTCTTTTCTTTCTTGTTCTTAAGCTTTGAAAAAAGAAGGAATGAAAGTGAAATGAAAAGGATGTGGGGAGGGTAGTTCACGTGAGTTTATGTAGGGTAGAGAGCTTGGAAAATGACTTGCATTTTAGGTTCCCCCTCCCCCCTTTATATAGTGTTTAAGAAATGATTTAATATTCAAGGACATTTTTACCCTTCGTAACTAATTTCTTTTATTTAGTTCAATTCTAAATTAGTTTCCTACTTAGTTCCTCTTGTTCCATTAGATCTTAACTAAATTCATGATGATTCCTTTACTTTATAAGAAAAATCTTCTAGGTTCATCATATAACCATACAAGTGTCCTACCACTTGTCTTCATCATGGACCTTGCCTTTCCAAGTGGATTCATGAATTTTCTTCCCTCATCTACACCCTTCTTTCACGTGAACTTCATGCTAAAGGGGAAGGAAGACAAATTTTTCTTCCTTTTATGCCATTTTATGTACATATGTCCTTTTTGATGGTAAAGAAAAATCTAATTCCAATTATGGTTTTCTACATGGCATTTTCTTGTAGGAAGTCAAGTTTGATTTGAACTCTTTTACCTAAAGATAATATGAAATAATAAAACTCTAAAGATCTTCAGAAACTGACTTCAATTACAATACCAATTGTTCACAAATCGTCCATCCAGAGTGCTACACAATTCTTATCTACAAGACTGCTTATATTTTTAATTCTGATTGGTTTGTGTCACTTTTGACCATCAAAATTACTAAACCATTTTATTAAATAAATCTGGACACCCCACAATTTAGAGAAAATTCTATAGATTCTATTTATTATTTTTCCATATTTTTTTTCAATGCTTGAATTCTTCTGACTAATGTTTCAAAGTTGTCACCTTATAAAATTCATAAAAATTCTATTCTAGAGTTTCTTGTCACAAACTATTTTGATATTCTGCCAGTCAAGAGTATTCTGTAGTTTCATTAGGTTCTCACAAAATCTCTAAGGATATCTAGTCATTTCTGGCCTAAAGGGCATTATGATAATTTCATCATTCATCGTAGGGCATAATTGTCATTTCCACCATAAAATATCTAGCCAAAATATCTAAGGGCATTCTTGTCAATTTCAAAATATCCAACGGCATTTATGTAATTTCCACCTTAAAAATCTTACTAAAATATCTAGGGGCATTTTTGTCATTTTCACCTCAAGGGCAATTCTGTAATTTCTGATTTAAGGAAAGGGTAATATGATCATTTCTCTTCAAACATTTCCGTAATGTCTCTAATTGATATTTCACCCAATTAATTCAAATATAGAGCAGCCAAATTTCTCATAATCTAATATTTACATCAAGAATAATTCATATAACATATATTTGCAGTTATTGAAATTTCAGGGTGTTACAAAATCCAATCCCACTTTCTCATAAGTATATTTCATTTTACTAAGTTAGTAAGTTTATGTTACTTTCTCAAACAAATGAAATTTCGTTTAACCTATTTGTACATAACTATTGAACTGTTTAATTCTATTTTGATTAACTGAGTAAGCTCAAGTCCTTGTGGAGATGAACTTTATAAATTTTGTAACTTGCAACGATAAAACGGTACGCTTGCCGAAAATTCCTAACATGTATACACATTATGAATGTCCACTTATATTTATAAGTTTGATTATACAGTTTAATTAAGAATTATATTTACAGTCGATAATTATTAAGCAGTTCGAAATGTAACAAATAAAAAAAAATAGCAGCCAAATCTGTGACCGATATATTTTTTATTTAAATTTCATTACTAAATAGTGATCGAATTGTACTTTCAATATATTTTAATTTAAAATTAACTATTGAATAGCGACTGAATCAAATTCTAATTAATTTTATGATATTATTAGTTACTGATGTAGCGATCGAAGTATTTATTTTATTTTTTTATAAATTAGTTATTCGTTAGCAACCAAATTCGCGACCGAATTTATTTATTATTTATTTTTTTTAAAATTTAATTTTTTATTAGCGATTGAATACTTTGGTCGCTGATTTGGTCCCAAACGAAATAGCAACAAATATGCAATGACCAAATTTTATGTAATTGTAACCGAATACTTCAGTTGCTAAATAGCCACCGAATTAGAATTTGGTTGCCGAGGACTTAGCGACTACGTTTTTCTGGGGCCTTTTCACCATTACGGGGTATCTTTTTTTTATTTACCAACTAGGGGTAGCATTTAAAAAAATTACCATTTGGGGGTAATTTTTATGTTTGCGACAAAATGTAATTGTGACAAAATGTTTTTTATGTTTGCGACCACAATATTCTGTTGCAAAAAGTGTTAGTGACTAAAATAACGACCGAAATTAGCAACCAATTTTTTAGAAAGAGTCGTGGCACGTGGCACGACTTACCCCCAAATGGTAATTTTTTAAATGCTACCCCCATTTGGTAAATATAAAAAAATACCCCCATTGAGAAAAACCTTTTTGTGGCGAACATAATTCAGTCGTTAACAATTTTAGTAACCAAATTAATGATTTAGCGATGCAGTATTCAGTCGCTAAAGTATTTTTTATTTTTAGTGAGCATTAGATCAATGTAATAAAATAAGATCTATGATCGTATTATTATATATCTTATTGATGAAATAAACAATGAATTAAAATAGAATATGATAGTTATCTTATTCTTTTCTAGTCACCAAATGATTTTGTAGGACAATGAAAATAATAGACTAATTGTGAGTAATGAAATTATATTGATAATAAGTATGGTTTCAAGTTAGATAAGTCATGACTTAAAACAATTTGAGATAATTAACACCATAAGTCAAAGAAGGAGGCAGATTGGCTCCTTAACTAAGGATTGGTCGGTAAGTAGGCTGTAAGGATTGGTCCATAGTCTCTTGAGCATTTTGTTTCAAAAATAAATATACTTAATTGTGTCACAACCAAGGTGTGGCTAAATTAAGATGGTCGGAAAATGTGTTACAACATATATATGAATCAATTGGAGCGATTCAAAACTCAACGTCAAATTCGGGGTCAGGCCGAACTAATTTTTTTTTTTTATATTTTCATAATCATTTAAATTTTATCTTTCTTGTGTTTTTTTACAAAACAATTAATAATATTTTCATAATCAAGACTTTTAAATAATCATATTCAATAGAAATAAAAACAAGTTTATTTAATCCACCTTCTGTCATAATCTACAATAGAATTTTAACAATTTCAAATTTGATAAATTAACTTTTTTTAGTATATGCAATAGTAGTAAGTTAATATTATTTTATAAGTTGTACATGCATTAGTAATACATCAACTAAATATTTTCAAATAACTCTATATCATAAAGTTTGATTTTGATTTATTGTTGGAGTTTGAATTATAATCATTGTAATTTTTGGTTCAAGAACTTCATTTATATAATTAACGCTAATAGCAATTGAAGAAAATAATATCTCATACTCCTCTGTTTTACATTCAATATTGTACCCAAATTGTCGATTCTTTTTCTTAAAATTGTGAATGAATTTTGTTGATAAGTGAAAACATTACTATTAATTGACTAATTATGGTATTTTGCCCTAAAAGAATCTATTGAAATATATTTCGTTTTTAATAATTTTTATATAATTTTAAAATTATACGAAAATTTTCTTTTAATATTTATATAAATTATACAAAATGATTTTGTGTCCCTCTAAAATTAGGGTGCTTCGCATTCGCCCACCTAGACTGCCCTCAGGACAACCGGTGGCCAAACTTGATTGGTGAAGGTTATCTATCATGTCACGATTTTTGAAATTCTTAAAAGATGCATTTATTTTTTGATGATAGATATAATGGGATGTGATATTACATTAACTTAACCATTAAGACGTAGTTTTAGTTTTTCATTCGAGACTAAAAAATATCTTTATGCTAAAATATAATTAAGGATTAAAAATATATTAAATTTTTACATGAATAAAATCAATTTTTGAAATATTTTGAGGGAAAAAATATTTTATCCTTATCTTTATTGTCTATTTTTTAAATATTTATTTATCTATTTAAAATTTTGAAATAATATTAACTAATTTTTAGTTATATCTTTATTTCTACTTAATTCTTAAGTATTTTATACACATATAACAATTAAACAAAAAAATAGTACATTTCAAATTAGGAAGTTTAAAAAAATTAAAATAAGGAAATAAAATATTAATTATATTTCATTATATATAAAGAAATAGAAGTAGCAAATATTTACTATTAGATGAAATATGTGCTACAGGTACTTTAGAAAACTAATATTTTAGCATAATTTTTTAATAAAAACAATTATTTATTAATACTTTTTTCGGTTACATTATTTATTAATACTTTTAAGATACTAACCATGATTATTGATAAAAAAAATATTTATTTATTGAGAGCTATTTATTTATTAACTAATACTTTTAATATACCCGTTAGTATGACCAAGTTTTAAATAAAATAGGTCTTATAAATAAAAATTGAGTATGGCACTTTCTGGACAGAGAATTCACAAAAAGAAACTAAATAAATAAATTCTGAACAGAGGGCATTGTAAACTCAGAAGCTAATACGTTCAGTTTTTGGTATCATAGGTAATAGGCTATAACTAACTTGCACCTGTGTATATATATTTAATTTAACTAGGTAGAAGCATAGGGTAAATAAAAAAAAACACACATCAATTCAACCATGGCTACGCTGATTGCTCCTTCCAACCACTCTCCTGTGGAAGATGCAGAATGTCTCCGGAAGGCTGTCAAAGGTCACATGATCCAACTTTTCATTTCCTTTTTAAAAAAATTCATTTAATCATAAGTTTTCATATTCAAAGTTCATGATCAAATTTAATTTTCAATCCTTCATTCTCACGTAACAGTCAGTTCTTAATGTAATTTGGTTTTTCCTCATATACAAGACTACCAATTAATTTCTTAGAAACTTAGAATATCTCATGAGTATGCCATATTTCTCAGAGTGTTGATTTAAGTATCACTATAGAAAAAAGCCTACTATAAGGATGTGTTGTTTATGCGTTCAATCATGTTGAATGTCAAAGCTTCCTCTCACAAAAATTACGTTCAAGGTGCTTTGGAACGTGATTTGTGTGAAAGAAACACACACTAACCTATTGGGTTTTAAAATCATTATAGGTTGGGGAGCTGATGGAAAAGCCATCATAGCAATACTAGGCCATAGAAATGCCACCCAAAGGACCCAAATCAGAGAAGCATACCAGAATCTCTTCCATGAGGATCTCATCAAACGCCTTGAGTCTGAGCTCTCTGGTGACTTTGAGGTATACATACAAAACTTGCCATGGCAATTTCCAAACCGTTTCTTATGAAATTTTTTTTTGGTTGCTTTTATTATAGATGCACTGATGAATTAGTAATTGTTGTTGTGTGGGGTTGTACCAAACAGAGAGCAATGTACCGTTGGATATTAGAACCTGCAGAACGTGAGGCTTTGTTGGCCAATATA
The DNA here is from genome assembly GCA_007407185.1 of Glycine tomentella. Lineage (NCBI taxonomy): Eukaryota > Viridiplantae > Streptophyta > Magnoliopsida > Fabales > Fabaceae > Glycine > Glycine tomentella. The sequence goes on from PYAF01000858.1 coordinate 231,537, forward strand.
GCCCTTAAGAGTACTGACGAAAACTACCAAGTGATTGTGGAAATTTCCTGTGTCCTTTCACCTGAAGAGCTTTTTGTTGTGAGGCGTGCCTACCACAACAAATACAAGCGTTGCTTGGAGGAAGATTTGGCCGCTAATACCAGTGGCCATCTTCGCCAGGCAAGTCAACGCTGAACAAAATTTAGATACAGTTCCTTAGGTATATTGGTATTTTTCTTCAATAGAATTGAAGTTTTACCTCGGTTATCTATGTTGACTTTTAATGAAAACTTTTATAAGTTGATTAACGAAATGAAAAATACTTATGAATTGTAAGTTTCGTCCTATATAATTTTGTATTGTTATTTACACTAGCTATGGCATTTGAAGAGAAAAATGTCAATGAGTGAAACGCTTAAGGGGAACTATTGCTGATCGAATTAGTGTTTGATCAATTTTTTGCAGCTATTGGTAGGGTTGGTAAGCTCATTCAGGTATGGGGGCAGTGAAATTAATGCAAAACTGGCACAATCTGAAGCTGATGCTCTTCATGAGGCTATAAAAAACAAGAATAAAGGTAATGACGAAATTATTAGGATCCTTACTACTAGGAGCAAGACCCAACTTGTGGCTACTTTCAATCGCTACAGGGATGATCATGGCATTGCCATCACTAAGGTACAACAAAGAAGAGCTCTTTCTTTGCTTTCTTTCTTTTTTTTTTGATAATTTTTTCTTTGCTTTCTTAATCCTCAACTTTTATTAAGCTTTGAAAAATACTTATTTCATTGTTCAATGTCTCTTCAAAGAGTTTAATTTCTATGTTGTAGATATAAATTTTTTTACACTATCATTATAAAAAAAACATCTTATAAATGACTATTTTAAGTAGTTGTTACAAAAGTTATCAATCCTATTATTTATAATAATTTATTGTTAAATGATAGTATAATTTTTTTTTTACACTATGAGTGTATTTAAAATAAATTCTTCTACCAATTTGTAATTTTAAAGGAAAAAAAAAAAGGCATAAACCTCATATGCAGGAGAAAATTAAAGAGCAGTTAGTTTTCTTAACTTGTTCCTTTCTCCCGTGGCAGAAATTGTCCGATGAAGGATCTGATGAATTTTATAAGGCAGCCAATTTAGCCATTAGTTGCATCCATGATCATAAGAAGTACTACGAAAAGGTGAAAATCTTGTACACTTTCTATGATTCTTTCAGCACGTACATATCACTTCATTTCACCCTTCATTAGTACATAAGAAATTCTATTTCTATGAATATTTCTTTGAACATGACATAAAATACATTTGTTATACAAGAATTTTTACCCTGAGTCCATTGTGCAGGTTCTTCGCAATGCCATGGAACACCTTGGAACTGCTGAGGATGCCCTCACACGTGTGATTGTCACCAGGGCTGAGAAGGACCTGAAGGAGATCAAAGAGGTGTATTACAAGAGAAACAGTGTTCACCTTGAGCATGCAGTGGCAAAGGAAACTTCAGGAGACTACAAGAAGTTCCTCCTCTCTTT
>PYAF01000858.1:235230-247544 GCA_007407185.1 Glycine tomentella
GGTATTAGTAGTTTAGTTTAATTTTTTTGTTAAATTATTGAACTTTAAATGAAATATACACTATATAAATTAAAAATATTATTTAATATTAAAACGTGTCTCAACGTGTCGAAATTCATCATTTTTTAAGATTGACGTGTCGGAGAGTCGAGTCGTATCGTGTCGTGTGTCGCGTGTCGGTGTCGGTGCTACATAGGTACTTTGTAATATCGTTCTTAAAATAGAATAAACAAGGTGGAACTTATTTCCCCAGGTGCTACCATAAATGCATTGAGAACAACCACTGTTAAACTCTGATAAAAGTAAATATAATGGACACACAATCTTGTCACAACAAGATGACAACAGGCATTTATATTACAACTAATATAACTCGATCTGTAAAAAAAAGAAGTAATATAGTCAATAATTCACAAATAACAAAAAATTATTATTTCAACCTTCGATGTAGTACATCCACAACTTCTCAACTCTTTCATTGCAACTCACCACCCAACAACGGTCACCCTCCCTAGGTTTAAGATAACAGGGCTTGATGCCTAGCGGCTTCCTTTTACAGGTTGTCTACCGATCTCATTGGTTCACTCCTTTGAGGAATGTTCCTCGTGATGCTTTGATTGTCGTCTTTCAAATTAAGTATTTGTCTAGTTGGTGTTCAGTCGATGAATTGATGTACTGATCTTCTCCTTAGGCTTGAGGTAAAAGAAGGCTGGATTGTCGGCTAAGAAAGCTACCTTAGAATTGAACTATCCTTTCTTCCAATTGAAAATACCACCATACGCAGCGTTCCCTTTATTCCTTCCCAGCAAATCGTTCCCCTACACGTTTGATTATGGCGATTGCTTCCCCCAAGCTGTCGCCAGCCGCTGTATAATCCTTTCTATCAAACTCAATCGCGACTCCACCACGTCGTGATTTTCTTCCATTGCTTTCTCTATAGCTTCCATGCGTGACTGCATTCTTGCATTCGCCTTCGACACCATTAACAGCTCCACAACTCCCAGATCGGAGCTCTGATACCAGTTGATAGAACTGGACCAAAAAAGAGAAAAAAAAGTGTGTAGTATTATTATGATAGAGCTTCCAACTCCCAAGATAAGAACAAGTGAGTTTCGAGGTCTCACCACCCTCCAACAATCCAAAGACTCCTCTCCCAATCCCTCAACAGACTACTTATAATTTCCCCCTAACCGCTATTAACTAACAGTTAGTTTAGTTATCTTAATTGTCTTAACTACCTGACAGCTTCCAAGGGAATCTTCTAGCATACACTTTTCCCCATCTACCTCTATCACATACCCTTTAAGATTTTAGGAGTCTGGTGATGAAATCCATTGATATATCCTCACAGATTTGTTCTAGAATATTCAATGGCTGAAGCAACCCTCCTGGAGCAGCAGCTAAGTACTTCTGGCATTGACAAACATCACATGCCATCACAAATTGCTGTACACTTCTCTTCATCCCAAACCAAAACAGATTGGCTGCCAATCTTCTGTGAGTGCTATAGTAACCTGAGTTCCCTCCTTGGGAAGTTTCATGGAACTTCTTGAGCATTTTAGGAATGCAAGCCGAGGTAGATGACCACTAACTGTCCTTCATAAAACAGTGTATCATGTTTATACACAAATCCAGGTCAAGTGTTCTTACCCTGTTGGAGCTCAGAGATGAAGCACAACAACTTCACATCACTATGGACCTCCCTCCTCACTTCTTCAATTTCCTCCCATTAGGGTTGATGAATTAAGGATTGCAACTCAGCTTCCCCATACATTCTGGACAGAGCATCAGCTCCTTGATTTTCCAATCCCGGCCTGTATTCGGTGTTGAATTGATATCCCAATAACTTGGCAGCCCAATTCTGTTGATCCATGGTGGTTATCTGCTGCAGCAACAACTGTTTCAAGCTCTTCTGGTGTGTGCAAACCCTGAACCTCCTCCCCAACAAGTAGGGATGCCAGTGTTGGATGGCTAGAGCAACAGCCATCAGCTCTTTCTCATAAGTTGACTTGGCCAAGCTCCTTTCACCTAGTGCCTCGCTGAAATAGGCTATAGGTCTACCATTTTGAGTAAGGACGGCCCCTATTCCCTGACCCTACATATCACTTTCAATGACAAATTCCTGTTGAAAATCTGGTAGGGCCAACACAGGAGCAGAAGTCAGTTGTTGTATAAGCCACACAAATGCTTCCTGTGCTTGTGAGTTCCATTTAAAACCTTCTCTCTGTCAATTCAGTAAGAGGTTTAGCTCTCTTCCCATAGTCTCGTATAAACTTCCTATAATACCCTGTCAAACCAAGGAACCCACGCACCCCTTTGACATTCTTAGGTTCAGGCCTCTCCATCACTCTTTGCTGGAAATTATATGTCCCAAGTGCTCAACCTTCCTTTGGGCAAATGCACATTTCTTAAAATTTGCAACAAGTTAATATTACTGCAAAATTTCCAGCACATCTCTCAAGTGAATCATATGGACCTCCCAACTAGCACTATACACTAGTATATCATCAAAAATCACTAGCACTGTCCTTCTCAACATGGGGTGGAAAATTTAATTCATTAAAGACCGAAATGTAGCGGGAGCATTCATGATACCAAAAGGAATTACCATGTACTCATAGTGGTCATCATGTGTGCGAAAAACAGTTTTATGTATATCACTCTCCTTTACTCCACCTGATGATAACAGGATCTGAGGTCAAGTTTGGAGAAGAACAATGCCCCATGCAGTTCATCCAACAACTCCTCAATGATGGGGATTGGAAATTTATTTGGTACCATCACTTTGTTGAGAACCCTGTAATCGACACACATACGCCACGAGTCGTCCTTCTTTTTGACTAAAATTATGAGGCTGGAGAAGGCACTTTGACTAGGTCGAATCACCCCTGTCTGAAGTAATTCCTTCACCTGCTTCTCAATTTCATTCTTATGGTGATGAGTATACCTGTATGACCTCACATTCACTTGTCCTGCTCCTTCCAACAAATTAATAGCATGTTCCTTGCTCGTTTTAGGTGGCAACCCACAAGGTTCCTTAAACACCTCACCAAAGCTATCCAACATCTCTTTTAACTCGTGTTCTTGGAACTGTTCCACTAAATTGAACTCGCCCTCTGTATTTCTGACTTTGAGCAAAGCCACCTCCATAGACCATAACAGTCTAGCCAGTAGCCACCATTCTCATGCTCTTTCCCAGTAAGGACTGTAGAGCAGTCTGCTCCTTTCCCTTGTGTCCTTGACCCTGTATTAGAACCCGCTGATTTTGCAGGTTGACCTGCATAATCTGCTTGCCCCAGTCAACCATCATCTTCCCAAAAGGAGCCAACCAAGCTATGACCAAAATTAAATCAATTCCCTCTAGATCAAATAACATTGTATCGATAGAGAACTTCAACTCTCCTATCTCTAATTCGACTCCTTGACACATGCCTTGAGTGTGTGTAGTGTACCCATCCCCCAATCTGATGTTCATGGGCTTCGTCCTAGCAACTGGCCAAGCCATTGTGCTCACCAGCTTCCTAGAAATGAAATTGTGGGTTGCGCCACTATTCACCAAGACTAAGACAGGGACTCCATTGATGTGAGCCCTTACCTTCATTGTTTGGGGTTTCTGCTCGTTCACCACCATAGTTGTTCCCAAGAGCAACATGCTACATTCACCGTCGTGGTGCTCTACATCAGCCATTGCATTCGCCTCACCTTCCTCTTCGTTTTCATCCTCCACCAACGTCACCCTCATCTGTTGATCGGGGCATTGCTGGTTAGGGTGAAATGGACCTCCACACTTATAGCACAACCCCTTACGTTTTCGTTCTGCCAGCTCCTGGTACGAAAGGTGTCGCACACCCTTGTCTCTGGGCCCCACACAGCGTTGGTTGCCCTGAGATTCGGGTCTGAACCCATTCCAGGTGTTCCCCTTGCGGTTGGTTTTGAATTGACCAACATCAGACCCAGATGCCCGACCCGGTCCGTAAAACGTGCTGGTCTATGTTGGGCCGACCCGATTGCCAGAGGTTATCCCCAACACTGCTTCGCACTGGTCCTCGAGGCGCATTCCATCCACTTTTGCCTTCTCGCAGCTCTAACTCCACCGCTCTTGCCAAATTCATCATCCTTGATCGGGAAAGTGGTCCCAAAGTGTGTTGGCTACGCACACGCCCCCTGATCCCATCCTTCAATCGTGACACCTGAGCAGTAAGCCTCTCAAACTTCAAAATGTACTCATCCACCATGCTGTCTTGGCGGATTGTGGCCTGCCTTTCGAAAACATCACCCTCACCAATGCCTTTGTGTCGTTCCAACAACTCGCTCTTGAGCTGCTCCCATGTCAGACTCGGGTATTCATCGAGGAAGGACTTGAAAAAATGGATCGTAGATCCATCCATGCACAACTATGTAAAAGCTCACCTTTACATCCGGGTGCGTGCCTTGGACTTGGAAGTAAACCTCCGCACTAACAATCCACCCAGCTGGATCCTCGCCGCAAACATCGATGGCTCCACTTTCTTCACCAATTGTCAGAATTCGTTCAAGGTGTCCCCATGTAAGAGCGTGGACGACTTCATTGGGGAAGTCTCTCCATTCGAATCACCGTTGTTTTTGGACAACAACACTTCTAGCTTCTCATGATTCTCGTCCGCTGTGTTGCATTGCGTGCTTTGCCGTCTTGAGGCCAGCAACTTCTGTCTCAAGTGTAGCAACTTTTACATCCATCTTCTTCAGTGGCATTCACTGGTCACGTCACCTCAGAATATTTCTTCCTTCCTCTTCTTCAAAGATCCGGCATGGTGGACCAATTTTTTAAGGACCAGAAAAGTAAGAGAATTATAGAATAGAGTAGGGAATGATTTATGTTATTTGTCAAAAAAAGATAACTATAGAAGGAATGAATCCTACTGCCACAGAGCCTAGCTCCTATAGAAAGGCAAATGCCCTGTCCATACCAAAATGCACAGAATCAGGTGATGGTTCTGATAGATGTAGATGAGAAAAGTGTATTTTAGGAGGTTCCCTTAATAGCTGTCAGTTAGTTGAGACAGTTAGGATAACTAACTGTTAATTTTAACTAACTAATTGGTTAATAGCTGTTAGTTAGGGAACAGTATAAAGAGTGAGTGAGGGTTTAGGGGGAGGGGATCTGTTGGATTGTAGAGGGTGGTGATACCTCGAAAATCACTTGTTCTCATTTTAGGAGTTGGAAGCTCTCACTTAATAATACTACATTTTCTTTCTTTCTCTCTTTTTTGGTCCAGTTCTATCAGATTCTCTCTCTCAATCATTCCCTATATACCCCCACTCACTACTCACACGATTTGTCATTCTGTTACCTCATTTGTCATCCCACCATTACTCTTCTTACCTCTATTCCTACTAACATACACCCTCCAAACCTTGGGCCTGCCATCTGTGTCATGGCCCATATTCACGTTTCTATCAGTAACTATCCATCATTGCCATAAACTAGGACAAAGAGCCTTGGAACAAATGTATTGCTGCCATGTGACCTAGTGATCATGGATCACGAGTTTTACTGGTGGGAGACACCCTCTCCAACTCGGGTATGGCTGCATACTTTATAACCTACTCATACACCGCAATGGTGAGACCTTGTGTATTGGACCATCGTTATGGCCATTTTAATTTTTTATAACAAAAAAGAAGCATCTTTTTAAGCATGTTCACAGCAAAATCAGTTCCCTGCTGCTGAGTTTTTGTGGACTTATGGAGCTTCTTTTCCACTGGTTGGCTGTTCACTGTCTTAGTAATATCTTCAATAAATTCCAAAAGAATTGGTGTGACACATGGATGTATGCTAGATATTGGGCACCAATTTCTTTTACTGTGGAAATAGGAGCATGCGATTTTTTTGTTATTTTCTTTTATTTGAGGGTTTCTTTTATTACATCTTCTGATTTGCTTGTTTGACTTTCTGTAAAAGTGGGTCATTTATCTTTGCAAATCTCTACCATTATCATGTTGTTTTAGCGGTTTTAGCCTTTAGTCTCTCTTTTGCACTTATGTTGACCTATATGTGCAGATCTTAAATGATCTGAAGCATGCATTCTGGCCTTTTCAACATGATCACACCAAAACTTTATTCTTAAGGGCGGCAACTGCTGCTAACTGTGTTGATAGATCTGATTTTGTTGGAGAAAGGTACTTTACATGACTGCATTTTCATCTTGTATTTTTCTAATCTAATTAGTTTAAATAAGAACTAGTGTGGTTAACTGCAGTGGGTCACAAATTGCATCAGCTAAGGCTGCTCGACATAGGCTAGATCGAGGTGTTTGGACCAGTGTGCGTTTTGGGGACATGAGGCGATCTTTGTCTGGTATGTGCATTCAATGCAGTTTCTCTCTGCTTTCTCTCAATATTATAAAATCATCAAATGCATGGTCAGCCTCCCCCTTCTCCCATAAAATTTTATCTTTTATCACTGAAATGAGTTGACGGATCTGGAATACAATGCCCTAAGCATATAAACAATATAGGGCATGCTATAAAAATATGTTGGGTTTAAAACTTTATACTTCTATGTTTTGCAATCAAAGTTATTGATTACTTGCTCTTCATTATTATAAATTTATATTAGGAAATTTCTGTTAGATTCCCTGTTGTTAGTTTTAATATTTTACTTTTGGATGTTGCTATACAGAGAAATGAAAACTTCCCCATTTTGGGCACCAATTTGTGGGGGATAAAAGCTAGATAATAAACCTCATGTCCTTTGTTCTCCTTTTACTTCTTTTTTTTATTATTTCTTTTTGAACTGAGGAGGGGGAGGGGGGTGGGGGCTATAGAGGTAGGGAAAGGGTATTAGCTATATGGCTGGCCGAAATTTGTACACAATTCAGACTCAGATTTGGTTCGTCTACCCCTAGAAGTCAATAAATATAGACATTATTTGATTGATATTTTTTCTTATTAAGGATTTACTTTTGCTCAATATTTTTTTAATAAAAGTTTGTTTGTTAAGGATGTTTTCTATCCTTCCTGTAGTTTTGGAATATTTCAAACTTGGCTCCTTTAAAGTAAGGGTACACCTTTAGAGGAAAAACTAAGGTGTTATACAATAACAACAACAACAAAGCCTTATCCTACTAAGTGAGGTAAAAATAAGGAGTTATACAACAACAACACCTTTAGAGGGAAAAGTAAGGAGTTATAAACAATTTTATTTTCTAATTAATGGTTGAGATTGTGATGAAACACTGAAACAGATGCATATACATATATATAACAAACACGGAAGCTATTAACATATAGGCTTAATTGTATTTTTTATCCCCCAACTTTTTTTTGGCAAATTTTGCACCCAACTTTTTTTTTTTGGCAAATTTTACCCTTAAACTTTTTATTTTTTTGGCAAATTTTACTCCCAACTTTTGTGCTTATTAATATATAAATAATTGAGGGTAAAAGTTGCAAGTTTCTTAAAAGTTGGGGGTAAAAATGCAATTAAGCCTAACATATATTCCTTGACTTCCAATCAGGGGTTATAACTCCACACTTCCATCTCTAAAAATACACCCGTATCCTTTTTTCTCAGAGATTGGTTTACCTGTTGTGATGTAGAAACCCTTTTATTTAGCTTCAAGCTGTTCTGTATCATCAACTCAAACTATATTAATATTGGGTCTTAATTTAATCTAGAAAAGAAAGACCCTGACTCTTTGTCTTTAACGTGCAATTAATAGCCCAGTCTCAGGGGATCAGCTAAACCCCCAAGAGCTCCCATAATCGTGATATTCTGCAATTTTCTTATAAAACTATAGAAGGTTTTGTTTTATGATAAATTGTTAAAACTAAAAATGATATACAAATTTTTAACCATTAGATATTTAGATCAATAAGTATAGGTGGTGCAGTTCAAAAAAGAACTGCAACTGATTTAGCTTCGTGGATGAGCCCACTTCCACAAGTGTTATCTTCCCAAGTTCCAATGAAATGTTGTTTAGAGAGAGAAAAGAGAAGTGCAGAGATGCTAAAAACCGTGTATATTGATGATGTTATACAAAATACCAGACCATTTGTTCTACCTATAGTCTTATACTAATAATAAAGAAATAAAAGGAAATACAGTGGAATCTGAAATACTAGTATAAGTACAAGCCTACTAATATGATAAAAAAACTAATCGTAATTAAATAAGGAGATAAAAGGAAATATAATGAAATCTGAAAAACTTTTAAGAGATAATCTGAAATACTTAAAATTATTCTATAAAAACAATAAATATTTGATATGATATTTTCTGGGTATTCTAACAAGTGTGTTGCTCCTTATTCCTCTGCATTTGTCTTCTGTCAATTTTATTAATATTGAGCAATAATATTTGAAACTAGACATTTCATTCACTCTTATGTTTTGATTTGATCCCAAATATTTTCCCTATCTTTTTCAGCACGTGAACGTCTTATCCTGCTGAAAAATGATGCAAATGAGTTCAGAGATTACAGCATTCTTCTCTATCATTGTGGATTATATGAACAGCCACTGGAATACCTGACCAAGTACCGGGATCTGAAGGTACTATTACGATCCTATGCAATGCACATGTGAATGTGACTGCTTTTCAAAGTTAACTGAGTGAGGTGTTTACTATTCAATTTTTGCAGAACTCATCTACGCAAGAGTCATCATCATCAAACTCTCTGAGCAGCCTGGAAGAAGATGCCGTGGATAACCTGATGATGCGCTTGAATCTTGTCCTGATGGAGCAAGGGTGGAGTCGGCCATCTTATGCCAGAAATTTTCTTGGTAATAACTCTGAACCATGGTAGTTCCTCTTCCGTGTTGATTGAGACAACATCACAGAAGATTTGCATCAAGCCATATTGGGAATGAAAGCTGATGATTCATGGCGGCAACTTTTGTTGTATTTTCTGGACACCAACCGTGGGATTTCAAGTAACTAGCATGCTTTGCAATCATACAAATAGAAGGGTGGTTGCAACTGCTGAAGTGGACGAGATTGTCCAATAAATAGAGATATGACATTTACACTTAGGTGGATTGAAGGTAACAACCATATATTTATATACTAAACAGGTTTTCCTCTCACATGCATTCATATGCATCCATGTGAAGTAGATTGCATATTCAGTGTGCCTATATCACAGTAACAGTATAGAATGTCAAAAAATATAAATTTGTATCGGTAGAAGAAATTAGAAACTACATACCTAACACAGTCAGTCATACATATGGGTATATTTTAGGATTTGGATATTCTACTTAGATGTCGTTTTTTTGTTCAAGACATTGACAGAAAGAATGCATAGTTAAAATATACAGACTGGAGTAGAGATTTTGGTCTAATAATAATACTACTTTTTTCCATAATGGATTCCAACTTCCAAGTCTACTAATAAGTTAATACATATAGCAATTGGGTTCAAATTGAATAATTATTCTACTCGGTTTCTACCTACTTTTATCGTGGATCACGTAATGATGTGATCTTCTTAGAAAAATATAAGGCTTTCATTTAATATCTTTTATAAAAATAAAAATATAGAAATCAATAGAAGTTTATTCCTAAAAATTCGTAAAAAGTGCATACAATTATTTACTTCAAGGATTGCCAGGCATGAAAAAAGTTGCAAAACATTTTGAGACACTTGGGATGTATTTATGGACCAGTCTAGCTTAAGAAGACAAATTAATATCATAAACCAAGCTCAATGCACACACAAAAAAAATAGTGAAAAAAAATATCAAGTATATCATAACAATTTTTTTATGGATAAGGTAGTATTCGATTGAGAGGAAAGCAAATGGATGAAAGTATGAGAGGAATGAAAAGGATAGAAAGAGAGTAGGAAATAAAGTTTAGTTTGAAGTGAAAGAGAGTAAAAAAAATGAAAATTTTGAATTAAAGTGATGTAATAGGTAATAAAAACAAAAAAATAAAATTAAGTGTTTCTATAATTCTAATTTTTTCATATTATTTTTCATATAATAATCATTTTTCCTTTTTTTAAAAACATTTTATTATATTAAATAATATACGAGACTACATATTTGAATTTGAAGGGAAAAAAATACATCATATTCGAATAACTAGCAATGTGCATAATTCCATAATCGAATATGGTGTAGGTGCAATCGAATATGACATTGCAAAAAGCAAAATCAAATGAGTTAATTTTAGAAATCGAATATGGTCTCATGAAAATTGAACTTTGCTCTCTCGTGTTGTGTCTCACATTCCAACAAGGTTAATTTTGGAAACATCAAAGTAAAGTGTTCCGTTTATTCACAGAACACAAATGTTCAGCAAATATGCTGAAATGTTACTGTATGATCTAATGTTTTCTCTCCTACTCTGAGAATATTTATCAACAAGAAATATCTCAAAGTAAATGATCATAATGCTTAAAGATATACCTCAATTGATGTGGGGTGTGTGCATTGTGTAATTAAACGAGAGAGAGTTAGAGTTGTGTATACCTTTTTGTTGTAACCACCCTGTATTTATAGATCACATACCTCTCAACTGCTCGTGAGCTATGTCCGAAAATAACGGACATGATCTCCACTGTCAAAACCGTCTTCTCTGACTTGGTCACGACCCACGTTTATATAAGCAATTGAAATGAACGTCCATCACTCTTCATTGGGCCTTATACCTAAGCCCAACTATTATTTCCATAACAGTTTCCCCCCAGCCTAGTTGTCAAGCAGTCTTGGTAGCCGGGATGTGTTTGTACCATCACATCTTTGACTATTGACTCGATTTTACCGGGGTGTGTCATGTTGACATATATCGGGATATAGCTTCGTATTATTTTCGAAACCGTGGCAAACCGTTCATCTTAAAAATATTCATCATGCCCTCTGAGATCAATACCTTGTCGGGTTGTACCAGCCTTTATCCAAATAAAGGACTCCCTACCTTTCATTTAAAGCAAGTGAACTTGTAGTGACACGTCATTTTGTGCATTACTGTTCCTGTTGTTTGCGCATTAAAATGGTCATCGTTTCAGTCCATGTTTTAATCATTACCTATGTCTCCCCTATCCTTTAATGCCCCCCAACTCTGCATAGTATTTACTATTCTGCCCTCGTGACATTTCGATAATGCCAACTGTCATTGCTGCTGTTTCATTTCAGTTGGCAGTTACACTTTTTTCTTTTATATTTCAAATTTCTTCCTCAAAGGTCGCTTCTCTCATTTCCTATCTTTTCGTGAGCACTGTACCTTTTATTCTCTCTGCAATCTTTCTTGCATTCTCCTCTTCATTGTTCATCCTCTTCCAGATCTTCCGCAATCTTGCACAAAACATGTACCTTCTTCATCCTCTTTTATTTTCTGCTTTCAAAATCATTCCTCTTTTAATTTATTCCAATCGCATTTCTCTCTGTTTGTGAATATACTTATTTTTGGGTTTCTGTACACTCATTTCTTCTCCACTTGCATTCTTGTGGGTTGATTTTCATTTTATAGTGAAACTTACCCCTGAGGAAGAGGAGCAGTTATGGAAGACCGTCACCCCTAAAGTTAGGTGGTGGTTTTTTGGTCTGCCTCTCTCAGAAGAAGAAAAGCAAAAAGACCTTTTGCATGGTTACATCGGAGGTTCTTCGTCTTCTAAGAAACCCAAAGTTTCCAACCCCCCCCAACTGTTAACTGTCCACAAAATAATCGTAACTCTGAACCCAAATCTAAGGATTCCCCTCATATTAGGGATTCTGACCTTCCTAGTCCTAGGGTTCACCAAACCAAAATCCATTAGGGGGTTCTTCTGTTACACCCCTCTCTTCCTCTAGTAATTTTCAATCTAATCCGCCGTGCTCGGATGATGTTTTCGAAATCCGGTATGACACTTGCTTTGACTATGTTGCCAAAAGCACTCACTATTTGCACCTTGGGTCTGACCGAATGGTTGACTCAATACTTGGATCATGCCAACATAATCTCATACTTGTTCCTATAACAACAAACACACTTCAAACTGGAGAGGCGATACCGAGGTCACAGTCTCGGTCAGCTACCCCTGCCCAGGTCTCTGTTGTGTCCCCTTCTACACCTTCATCTAGTTTTTCGCCTTCAGCTATGCTTTACTGATCTCTCTCGTCTTTTATTTACATAGGTATATATGGATCCGTCTTCAGAAACTATTGGTGAGTCACCATCAGCTAGGTCCCAATCAGATAATCCTCCCCCCATGGCTTCCCAATTCCCTTGGGTTACTCATGAAGTATTGAGCACCTTTTCTATTCTTAATCCGGAGCTCATTGCCGCTACCCCCGTAGGAAACCAAGATGGGTTTGCTATCCGCGCTCCCAACCCGGATGAACCTATC
>PYAF01000858.1:247644-287555 GCA_007407185.1 Glycine tomentella
GATCAAGATTTGAAGAAGTGATGTTGTTGATTTAAATGTAAAAGGTTTGAAGGCATTGTGATGATCCAAGTTTTAGTTACATATCATTCATACATCATACAAGCATTGCATCACATAAGTTGTTAAGTAATTAATCTGAAACTAAGGGAAAAGCTAAATTCTTTTGAAAAATAACCAAGCACTGCTTTAATCGATTATTTTGTTCTTAAGTTTTCTGGAAAATCAAACATGAACACTTTAATCGATTATTCCATCGTATTAATCGATTACATGAAAATCAGCATACTTAGAAATTAGGCTTTTGACTGGTTTAATCGATTACCATAATATTGTAATCGATTACATACTTGTTTAGAAAAAACAGTCACGCTGGCTTAATCGATTACGGTGGATTGTAATCGATTATATAGTTTAAATCATGTTTTGCACTCACGCTGGCTTAATCGATTACCATGTAATCCAATCGATTATTTTACTTAAACGGGAATTTTGCTTAAACTGATGTAATCGATTACACCACGGGTTAATCGATTATTTGACCCGTTTGTCAAGATTCTGGAAATCCAAAGGTCACTGTTAATCGATTACAAGAGCGTCTGCAGCTGATTTAATCGATTATTTCGATTACGAAAACAACTATAAATATAACTGTTGCCTTGTTTTGAAAAAATATAACTGAGATTGAGATTGATATTGAATTTTTCGATGTTCTGAGCTTATCAAGAGATCAATAAGACATTCTTCAGGGTTACTTTGAGCTTTGCTTCTACTAAGCCATCCATGGGTTATTAGTTTTGTTGGTGAAGCAAACCACTTTTTCATAAAGACTAGGAAAGCTGCTCTGCATATTTTGAATTGCATTCAACCTGAGTTCTGTCATTCATTTGCATTTTAATCTTGGATCATCAGGTGTATTCTTTCCTAATTCTTTGTGGGTTTAAGATTTCTGCAGTATTCTTGTATTTTGTTGATTCTATTGTATTTGGGATTTCTTGCAAGAGGGGATAGAGTTTCTCCAAGGGAGATAGGTTTTCTCCAACGTCAACTGAGTAGGTTTCTCAGTGTAGGTTTATCTTCTAAGGGACTAATAGGGTTTTAGATCACTGAACTTTCTCTAGGGTTGAGGAAGAGAAGATTGTAATTGATTGTAAGAAACATAATTGCAATAGTGGAACTCTACTCTAGTGTTGAGTAGAAGAAACTGGATGTAGCCTCATAGTTTTTGAGGTGAACCAGTATAAATCTTGTCTCTTGATTTATATTCTGCAACTTACATCATATTTTGTGTGAATGATATCTTGTGTATTGTGTTTTCTTCTTTGTGAAGTTGATTCTTGAAGTATTACAAATCTTGGATTGTTTTTGGATAAAGTTTAAATGATTCTGTGATAAAGATCCTAAGGGAATTAAACTCTGATTTTAAATTTGATATTGTTGAAAGAAAAATTTTAAAGTTACTAAGGATAACCAATTCACCCCCCCTCTTGGTTAATTGTGAGTGGTTCTTATTTTCCACATATCTGTGCTTCCCGGGAAGGAACTGAACCCAACTTCTTCTTTTTCTATCAAGACGTAGTTACCCAATTAGGGGTCCGATTTCCTTTCTCTTCCTTTGAAATCGAAGTTCTGAACCACCTTCGTATAGCCCCTTTCTCAACTTCACCCCAATAGCTGGGGATTTGTCAAGACCTTCGAACTATTTTGTGAAGATTTGGCAATCCCCTGTACTGTACCCTTGTTCTTTTATTACTATAGCGTTCACACGACAGGACGGGTAAAGAACCTCCAAACCGGAAAGGGTGGATTTCTCTCCGGGGCCGATCCAAATGTAAACTTTTTACCCCCTATACCGAGTCCTTCAACGGTTTTAAGGACAAGTATTTCAAAGTTGTTGCCGAATCAGGTAAACAACCCTTCTTTTTGTCTGGCCCTGAATCAACCGATGTGAAATGGAAATTCCCACTATACTGGTCTAAAGCTCACCATGACCTACATAACGCATCTTACCGGTTTGCCGAAGAGGACTTGCCGGATTTGAATGCTTCTTCAATTTTTTGGATTATCGAGTATTTAGATGTCCACGGCCCGCCTAACGCGGCAGATTATATCCACAGCCTTCAAGCCAGATTATCCACACATTGTAATATAAAAATGTTTAAGTTATTGTTTTATCATATATACGGTGACCGTATCTAACCGTTTCTTTTGTGTTACAACTGACGATATGGGCCCTCAACCGTCATCCACTTCCAAGCCCGTGCCTGCTGCTGCCGACATGACCGTTCGACCCCCAAAGCCCATAGATACTGGGTCTTCAGCGCAAAAGGTTCATGGTGCCCCCAAGTCTGTCGAGAAGAAGAATACTACAGCTGATACAGCTAGCAAGAAGGCCCTGTCCTCTGAAGCAGCCAAGGCCCAGACAACGGCTACTGAGGTTGCAAAGGCCTGAGCAGCACCGACTGGGGCGACAATTGCCAAACCAATGCAGTCTCTCAAACGGACTCACCCTCCTTCCTACCGAACGACTTTGGAGAAGGTGAAGAAAGCCAAAGTGGTCAATCCGCGACCATTGGTTCAACAAGAGGGCATGAGTACACCTACCTTGAACCCAGCTGCTTAATCCGGTGTTGTCACAAGGGTGTCTCCCTCTATGTCAGATTCTTCATCTACCCACCCTCGCACCAAGGATTCTCACTCCTCAATCGGGAACCTATGGGAAAAAGGCGTGACTGGTGAACTTTTCAAAATAGCTAAGGCTCCCGCTCGTCTTCTTGAATCCAGACGCTTTGGGGATGTCGATTATGAGGAGCTCGGTCGCATTGAGGAAAATGCCTTCAAGTGCGCCTCTTTAGTTCAAACTTTCTCAACTTTGCAACACAAGTACATTGTCTCGGCGGAAGAGCTTGAGGCTTCTCGGGAAGAAAATAAAAAGATCCACGAGGAGCTCCTCTCGGCCCAAGCCGAACATAAAAAACTTAAGGAGGAAAATAAAAAACTTAAGGAGGAACTTCTTGCTTCCCAAATTGCCAACACATCCCTCCATTCCGATCTAGGACGAGCTCAAGCCGACTTGGAGACTGCTGCACAACGCGAAACCTTGCAAACCTCCAGCCTCAATGATCTGAAGGCTCTCCTGGAAAATAAGATGCGGGCTACTGAGGAAGAGATCTCGTCGATGGGGGATAGTAGTTGTCATGGTACGTTCCAAACAATTGAGTTTCCTAAATTCTTGTCCTATAGACGTAGGTTATAAGCTATCTTTGTTGTCATTAGAATTTTATAATTTATTTAATGCAGAGAACTACATGTTCCAAAGTTATATCTATGAAGGCACAAGTTCACTCATATTAGAAATGAATATGATGTTGGCTCTTACACTCATCACATGTGCAGGGGACAAGAGAATCATATCTAACCAAGGGTATGGGCTTTAGATGGTCAAACAAGCATTCAATCCTCAACATTATGCAGAAAAATTCTGCAACTTCACATCTTTGCCATGTTTTGGCATTATTCATCAAATATTCTACTTCTAAGAATTGCTTGACCAATTGAATTAAGTTAAGACATAAATCTAGAGAACTAGGAAAGGTTTTAGGCTAATTCTTTGTAGATCAATACCAGTTTCGATTTTCATAAGAGGAATCTCACACAAAAGATATTTTCATATTTGCTTGACAAGGTTAAGGATTTCTAACTTTTTCTAAGCTTAGACGTAGTCAAGGACTTGGGCAAGGCTGACATTAGGTACCCCTAAGGTGTAGGAAAAATAAGGAATACAAATCTAATCAGTGGATTGCACATTATTCTTTCCACTTTGGCCCAAACAGTGGTTGTGCAGTAATCTGTCCTGCACCCAAATAGGTTTGACACGTCCCACCAAAATTTCATTAAATATTCTATGAATCCTCTTATACACTTTCCATTCCCTCTTATTTAGATGTAGCTGGTTTGCATATTTAATCAAATGTCATCACCACCCCTTTCATAAAGTAACTGATCTGTTGGTATAATGTAGTATGGGCTATGTACCAAGCTCTTCCAATTATAAAGGAGAAGAATCTCTATGCAGATTCCTTTTCAAGGCTCCCATTTAGTTATACACACATCCTTAAGGTATGTTCTTATAAGCAATCAATAACCCATAACCTAGAACGGATCTGGTAGTTGACATCAATTATTTATGGGTTTTTTGCTTCTCCTATTGATTAGGCCTTTGATTTCCTGAAACAAGAGAGGAAAAACATATAAATTAGAAAAGCATGCTTAAAAATAGTTGTGTCAATGCATTTGGGTCAAGAGCTTACTTAAGGATGTGTTTGGAAAAACTTAGCTCACTTAAGGATGTGTTTGGAAAACTTACTTAAACTCCATTTTACAAGTACCTGTGTATGGGAGAGCTTATGATATGTTCATAAGCTATTTTTTCCCTTTTATTTTAATAAACTTTTTAGGATAGTTTATAGAAACCAATTAAAACTTATTTGAAAAATGTTTAACATTATATCTTTGTTTATAGAAACAAATTATACATAAACGGTTATATAATAAGCACTTAATAACTGCTTAATTGAGCTATTTACCCAAACAGGCCCCAAGTTCTTGTTCAATTAGGGCTTATCATGTAAGCATTTAACGCAATTTATTTTTATAATTAAAGAAGAAATAAGATTAAACTAATCGCCTATAAGCGTTTGCTGCCTTCATAAATTATTTTGGAGAACTTGTTGAAATAAACTCAAAACTATGAATATATCATAAGTTATTTTTGTAAGTTTTTCCAAACATTTATACAGGTACTTATGTCATTAACTTACACAAGTGTTGATGCCATAAGTCCAAATGAACTGTACATAAGCTCTTCCAAATGCACCTTAGTGTTGGGAACTGACTGAAACTGGTTTTTTGCTGTATATCAAATGCCTTTTTATTCCTTTTCAATTCAATTTTGTCTATTTGTAACTTATCTACATCCATGAATTGTTTATTCTTTTAATTTATGCTCCATTTCTCTCATTCAGGTGGTAGTTATAGTTTATCCATTCCTCTGGTTCAAACTTTACCTGCATATGTTCAAGCAACGACGTACAAAACTATAAACGCCATGACAAGAAAAGGGCATGAGGAGCTTTACAAAACTCCATTCATCTTGGTCAGTGAATAGAGACATTGTATTGATTATTGAACTTCTGAACTTGTAATGACTAAATACAAGAATATTTTTCTTCTCCTTTTTGTTCCCTGCAGGAGCCTAGAGTCATGTCCAAGCTCCAAGAAGAGGTTTCATGAGATTGGATAAGGGATCGTTTCATTTGAGAAAGTGGTTTCTATTTTCACTTTTAATTATGGTAATATCACTTGTTTTCACTTTGTTGTTTATTTGTAAACATTTGTGTAGAAAACTATAATAACAATAAAAAGTTGTTTTACTGATTCCTATTCAATCTTTGGAAACAGAAAACAAACTGAAAAAAGGGTGCATTTTTTCATACCAAACAGCCCCTTAACTCTGCACCTACTATCAATTATCATATTAATAATACATGATTTTCATAGGTTGACTCTTTTAAAATTAAGCCACACACGTATTAAGCTATATAGGCTTCTCTATAGGTAAAAAACCAAAGACAAACTTTTATGATGAAGATGTCAGTGTAATTTAGGGAAACCTTAAGGGATATAATATAATTGTTTCCTCTCAATACATCTTCCTTTATGATCCATGGTGATTTTTGTATCATTGATTATTTGCAGAGGTGAAGATATTTTTATAACTGTTTGGAACCTGCATCGCAGTCCAAAACTGTGGGATGATGATGACAAGTTTGAACCTGAAAGATGGGCATTACATGGACCAAATCCTAATGAGACGAATCAAAACTTCAAGTATATTATTTAGAATTAATCTATTTGTATGATTTCTATCCTCTCATGTTAAGGAGAATGATGTGTTACCTGAGTAGAATTTGTTGTGTATTACACATGGCAAAAATGTTTTTATGCTTTATTCCCCATTTCTTATTTTTACCATTGTAATTTTTATATAGTTAGTGAAACTTTGAGATTAATGTTGTTAATGAAATGATATTCATTTTTATACAGTTTGTATGGTCCATTGATATCGATAATATCTCCGCGGCGCTATAATTATGTGCGTGTAAAAAAAATTGCAAAAAAGTATATTTAATATAATAAAAATGCATGAAACTACGACAATTTTTTGATACAAACCGTCTTAGAAAACAGTGTTCTACGACGGTTGTTAGGCGACGACCGTCTTAGAAATAGACTTTTTAAGACGATTGGTTGAAAGAACCGTCTTAGAAACTAGCTTTCTAAGACGGTTGTTTGACACGAATCGTCTTAGAAATATGCTTTCTAAGACGGCTGTTTGGAGACACCCGTCTTAGAAATGGATATTCTAAGACGGTTCCTTCGTGACACCCGTCTTAGAAAGATATGTTCTAAGACGGTTCTTTAACCCAACCGTCTTAGAAGTAGACTTTTTAAGACGGTTGCCAGAAGAGGACCGTCTTAGAATATAGCTTTCTAAGACGAGTCTAGCCAAACAACCGTCTTAGAAAGCTAGTTTCTAAGACGATTATACGAGAACAACCGTCGTAGTTTCCTTTGCTTGGTTTGTTAGTAAAATCAATTTGATACAAACGAAGACGGTTGTTTAACAACCGTCTTAGTATACCACCTTCTAAGACGGTTATTAAACAAGAACCATCTTAGAAACTTCATTTCTAAGACGGTTGTTGCCTAGTAACCGTCTTAGAAACTTGTTTTCTAAGACGGTTCTCTTTTACCAACCGTCTTAGAAATGAAGTTTCTAAGACGGTTGTGCTCTAGCAACCATCGTAGAAAGCGCTTTTTTAAGACGGTTTTTAACCGACGTAAAAAATTTAATGTTTCAACGACATCGATAACAACTACAGTTGTACAATCGACGTAAAAGGGGGTAAACAATCGACGTAAAAAATGATTTTTGTAGTAGTGATTTCGTCTTAAATATGACTGATTCAAAACATTGTGGATTAGTAGTGTTATTTTTAGAGAAACAATGTATTTAATTATTAGTATACACAATTAAATTTCATAGTATATGTATGGTAATATATTAAAATAGTGTATATTTTAACATATATTTTAAAATTAGTTTATTGGGTTATCTTCTAAACTGACTATTTAATTAATGAATAAAAAAAGACTACTCACGTTAAATATCCTATTTTACTATCTATTAGATTAATATCAGTTGTGTCTAACTTTAATAAAAATAATAATATTTAATTTAAAATCACAATAAAAAATACAGTTTTTAAATGGACAGCACAGTAAAAAATATAATACAGCCTTTTGATATTTTTTATGATAGACTCTTCAAAGATCTTAAAACGAAATGCACATATAATTTACACTTTACACTTTTAATTGTAACATCTCACCCTAAAAAATAAGATATGTGTATAAATAACATGTATTTAAAAAGTACACTAAAATTGTGATAACACAATAAAAATTATAGACACACAAGCTTGCAAATTTAATTGGCATCTTAAGTACCAAGAAGTAAAAATCAAAGAAAAAATATTAAACTAAAATTAGCATACATCTCGATATACAATAAACAAATTGTTATTATTAAATTACGCAAAATAATATGCGCACACTGGCATGCACGACAACGTGTGTATTTCTGCCAATATATATAATATAATACTTATTATAATATTTAACCTATTATATAAAATATATGTATAACATTCACTAGTAGAAAAATCACTTTCCACATCGATTTTTTTGGACATTCAACATCAATTTTTAACCAATGTTGAAATTACCAATGTTGAAAGTATAAACGTTAACATCGATTTTTGAAAATCGATGTCGCATAATAAAAAATTAACGAAAAAATGTAAAATATGTAAAATCATCATCGGTTTTATTAAAAATCGATAGTGAATTATGCAAAAAAAACATCGATTTTTATAAAAACCGATATTGATTTACAAACAACAACATCGATTTTTATAAAAGCCGATGTTATATGCAAAAACAACATTGTTTTGGTCAAAATCAATGTTAAAGGTGAATAACAACATCGGTTCTGAAAATTGATGTAGAAAGTGTCTTTACGACATCTGTTTTGACCAAAATCGGTGTAGAAAGTATCTTTACAACATCGGTTTTGGTTGACAAGGTTTTGACCAAAACTGATGTAAAAAGTGTCTTTACAACATCGATTTTGGTCAAAACCGATGTTGTAAAGACATTTTCTATATCGATTTTAGACCAATTGATGTTATTTTTTTACAATTTTTTAAATATTTTATCTATTTTATAATGAACCAACCAGAACCAATTTATAAAAATATAAATTTTAAATTAAAATATTTAAAAATATTATTTTCATTACAATATCACATTACTTATAATCTCATAATATTAATCTAGAAACAAATTGAAAAACAAATAACTGGTTCTGAAATTTTATTCCATGAAGGTCTACATAAATCATAATGCTATAGATTTCAATTAAAAGCCAGAAAGATATATGTGAGATTTATAAATTTAAAAGACCAAGTAACTACTCTAAATAAATAAATATAAAAATTAAACTTCCAGTTAAAGATAATTTTTAATAATAAGTAGGCAATAAGTTTATATAGTAAGAAAGATACATCCTTGGTAAAAGCATAATAGCAAAGCTAATCTAATGGCACACACAACCATGAGTTCATGAAATCCTTGGTATATAGTTGATTGACAGAGCATTTGTATTTGTTGAGTTCTCAAGTGCACTCAAAGGAGCTCCTGCCTTTGCATTAACAAGAAATGACTTAACATGTTTTCATAATGCATCAATGAAAAATTAACTAGATATAGATGAAAGGAACATACAAAAAATACACCAAGAAGAATTTTAAAAAATAACGATGATGTTTCGAAGATGACAATTCAAAAATTGAATAGAATATCTCAAGTACTGTTATGGAAATGATAGTTGGGCTTAACGTTGAGGCCCGGTTATCATAATCGTGCACTCAACTTATTCATTGAACGTGGGCCACGAATAAGTCAACAGAGGCAGTTAGGATGTAGGAGTAGAGGCCGATATTCCCGGAATCAATATGTGAAGTAACTGTAAGGTATATTGCCTATAAATAACTAGTGATTACAGTAAAAAAGATACACATATTCTGACTCTATCTCTTTCAATTACACAGAGCACACACCCCACGTCCATTGGTGTATCTCTCTGTGATCGTTTGCTTCAGAGTATCATTCTCCATTGATATTTCTGAAGCAGAAGAGTTAGAATCTGATCCAAGAGAAAATATTCAGCCCATTAGTGTTGTACATTCGAGTTCTAGAAATATACAGAACATTGGCGCCGTCTGTGGGGAACGATAAATTTCGAGTCCCACGATCCAACAATGGTGAATACAAGAAACAGTCAGTCAATACCACGTTCCGAGATGCCAAACAGGGAGATCTTGATACGGGAGAATCGAAATGTAGAGTAGCGCGAAGACGTACACGTGATGGAAGTAGTTTCCGATGCAACTTCTTCACCTGTCCCGACCAAGCAGCGGAGGGAGATTCCAGCGTAGAGGAGGATACAGGAGGAGGAGCTGGGAGAGCGGTTCGTCAGCAATGCTCTCAATTCGATTCTAAGCCGGATTGAGAGCATGGAAAGGAGACAAGCTCTTCAGAGACAAGAGGATATTCGGATGATAATTCGTCAAATGGAGGAGCGCAATGAAGAGTGGAAACGTGCCGAAACTCAACGAATGGCACAGTTGGAACGGAGGTTACAAAGTATGGTCGAACGAGTTGACGGGTTAGACCACGAAGAGGAGTCAATGCCGACAAGGACAGCTCCAGGAACACAAGCTAACCAGTCAGGTGCCCAGATGAGGAATGGAATCCAACCCCGAGAACGGATTCGAGTTCGAGAACCATCACGGGAGGAGGTCAGGAGTGATGGAAATGTTCAGAACTGGGCTGACAACCCGGAAGTGCAACAAGTTGACCGACTATCAACAGATCATGGTCGAGAGGAAGAATTGGCTCCTCGTGGAAGAAATGAGGGATCGGTCTATCGGAGGAAGTATAGCCGGGGACAACAGAATAACAGCCCTTTTGTGGACGAAATAGTGAATGCTCGGTATTTGGACGACTTTGATGGGACATTTTTGTCCAAATATGATGGGACCCAGGATCCACAGGTGCATATTGACGAGTTTGATTTGCAGATGTGTGTTCGAGGCATTGACGAACCTATTATTTCGAGGATTTTTGTTACTACATTGACGAGACCAGCACAAACTTGGTTCCATACCTTGCCGCCGAGATCAATTCGGAACTTCGAGGACTTTGGGTAGAGATTCTTGTTGAATTTTGCAACCAACAAAAAGCAGCCCAAGTCCGAGTTCGCTCTGGGAAAAATAAAGCAGTTACCCGGGGAAACACTGCAAAATTATTTGGACCAGTTTAAAGAAGCTGCGTTGCAAGTACAAGGGTTGGAGGAGAAAGTCCATGTGTACTTAATCTCTGCCGGATTGAATGGATAGTCTAGATTTGCAAAGTCCATTTATAAAGACCCAGTAAAGTCCTTGATGGAATTTCGAGTCCGATCAAAGAAGTACTTGGAGTTAGAACAAATGGAGATAACAAAAGCTCAAGGACGAGAAAAGGACCGGAGTCCTAGAAGAAGGAGCCCACCCCCGAAAAATAAGGGACATTCCGAGAATCGAATTCAGAATAATGATATGAAGTTTAGGCCAGGGAGATATGAGAATAAGTATGAGAAGTACACTCCTTTGAATGTTTCCCGCTCTCATATTTGGAAGGAAGTAGCGTTAACCGATATGAAGAAGGTGGAACAACCTCGTCCTATGTTTAATAAGGCCGGGTTGGATAAGTCGAGATTTTGTGAGTTCCATAATGGACCCGGACACACCACAGACCAGTGTTGGGACTTACGAGATGCAATTGAGAAGTTCGTCCGAGAAAGAAGATTAAGACAATATGTGATCAAAACTCAAGGACGGAAGAATAAACGCAAGGCAGATGAAGTTCAACCTGGAAAGGAGGAAGGAAAGAAGAAGTCACGGGAAGAGGATGATACGTTCCCGGAACCCGAGTTCGAGTGCAATGTTATATCGGGAGCCATGGGGGGTGGAGGCGATACCACCAATCAACGGAAGAAGTACCTGAAGGAGGTATTATCGATTAGAGTACAGTCGAAGTTTAAAAGCCGAGAAGGAGACAGGGAATCACCATTATTATATTTCACGAAGCAGGATATGGAGGGAGTGGTGCCGGGCCACGAAGACGGACTCGTGATTACTGGAACAGTGGGTAATTGTCGAGTTCGGAAAATGTTCGTAGATAATGGAAGTTCAGCCGATATTATTTTATGGAGCGCATTCAAAAAGATGAATTTGGACGTCGAAGATTTGAAACTGTGCAAAACCATGTTAATTGGTTTCAATGGCGGAAATACAATCGTCAAAGGAGCCATTTACTTAAGATTGACTTTAGGCACGAGGGAAGCGTTCAAGTCGGAAAAGGTAAGGTTCGTGGTAGCAGACTTCCCTTCTTAGTACAATATGATACTGGGGAGGCCGACTATCCACCGATTGGATATCTTGATGTCCACAAAACATCAAAAGCTTAAGTTTGTGGGCGGTAATGGATAGGTGGTGACCATATGCGGTGATCAGAAGGAGTCTCGACAGTGTCCACTCAACTTATTATGATACAGTCCGAGAAAGCGAAAGCAAGCTGGCACCAGTAACCCGAGAGTTGGACATGGGCATGTATAACAATAGCCGGGTACAACCAGTAAATATGGTTGAGCTGGATATGAGAGAAGTACTAGATGAATGGAGGTCGGAACCTGTGGAAGACGTCGAGTGCATCCAGATTGGTGATCAAGCTGGCCAGACCTCTAAGATCGGACGAACGATGGAAGCCGGACAAAGGGAGGCGCTTATCCAGTGCCTTAGGAGAAATCAAGACGTCTTCGCGTGGAAGGCGTCTGAGATAGTTGGAATAGACCCTGAATTTTGTTGCCACAAATTATCCATGTATCCGGGTTCAAAGCCAATGCAACAAAAGAAATGAAAGTTGGGACCAGAAAGGACTCAGGCCTTACGGGCCCATATTGAGGAATTGTTACAGGCCGGATTCATACGGGAGATTTAGTATATAACCTGGTTATCAAACGTTGTTATGGTACGAAAATCGAATGGGAAATGGAGAGTATGTGCCGACTATACAGATTTGAATAAGATGTGCCCGAAGGACGCATACCCAATGTCGAATATAGATCAATTGGTAGATAATTCTTCCGGATTCAAGGTATTGTCTTTCATGGACGCATTTTCCGAGTACAATCAGATTGCTATGCACCCTGAAGATCAGGAGAAGACGGCATTTATTGGCGACAAGGCCAATTACTGTTATAATGTAACGCCGTTCGGGTTGAAGAATGCAGGGGCGATGTATCAAAGAATGATGAACAGGGTGTTCAAACCGCAACTCGGCCGCAACATCGAAGTATATATTGACGATATGAATGTCAAAACAGTCGAGGTCATCCAGCATGTCGAAGATCTAGAGGAAACGTTTAAGCGGTTAAGAGAATATAACATCCGTTTAAATCCTCTGAAATGTACTTTTGGAGTAGGAGCTGGAAAGTTCTTGGGGTTTATGTTGACCCACAGAGGAATAGAAGCGAACCCAGTCAAATGTCGGGCCGTGTTGGAAATGTAGTTCCCGAAAAGCAAGAAATAGGTACAACAGTTGACAGGGAGGATTGCTGCATTGACCCGTTTTCCGCAATGAAGAAGG
This sequence comes from Glycine tomentella, assembly GCA_007407185.1. Taxonomy (NCBI): domain Eukaryota; kingdom Viridiplantae; phylum Streptophyta; class Magnoliopsida; order Fabales; family Fabaceae; genus Glycine; species Glycine tomentella. The sequence continues at coordinate 260,515 of PYAF01000858.1, forward strand.
CTTTGGCATCTCCCCTAGTCCTGTCGAAACCAGAACCGGGAGAGGTGTTAGTTTTATATTTATCCGTGGGAGAAGAGGCTGTTAGTGTCGTGTTGGTCAGGGAAGTTGATGCAGTTCAAAAGCCGGTATATTTCGTAAGCCGTGCTCTACGTGACTCCGAGCTGTGGTATCAGAAGCTAGAAAAGGTGGCATTTGCATTGATCACGGTCGCGAAGAAATTACGACCATATTTCCAAAGTCACACCATTATTGTAAGAACTAATCAACCAATCCGGCAGGTACTCCATAAGCCGGATTTAGCAGGGAGAATGATTAACTGGGCAATTCAGTTATCCGAGTTCGATTTGAAATTTGAAGCTTGGCACGTAATCAAATCCCACACCTCGGGATCAGACGTTTGGTGGAAATCGTATGTGGACGGCTCATCTAATAGGAAAGGAAGCGGTGCCGGAATCATAATTGAGAATCCGGACGGGGTAGCAACTGAGTTTTCATTACAGCTCAATTTCCCAACGTCAAATAACCAGGCGAGTATGAAGTGTTAATCGCCGGGTTGACGCAGGCGAAAGAACATGAGACCTGAAGAGTGAAGGTGTTCACAGATTCACAACTGGTGGCAGCCCAAATAGATGGTCGTTATCAGGTAAAGGGGCCTTTACTACCAAAGTACTTATATAGAGTGAAGAAAATTATAGCCGGGTTCGACGAAGTGGAAGTCAATCATATCCCGAGAGAAGACAACACGAGGGCCGACATTTTGTCAAAATTAGCCAGTACAAAGAGCCCTGGCAATAATCGAACGGTGGTCCAGCAGCAGGTTCTACAGCCGACTTGCATAATGATGATCACGGCGGAACAAGATTGGAGGCGCCCAATAATCGAGTATTTGGAGAGGGGCACATTGCCAGATGACGGGATGGAAGCCAAGAAGTTAGTACGAACTGCTGCTATGTATACAATTGTCAACAACGAGTTGTATCGAAGAGGACTTAATATCCCTCTGCTAGTTTGTGTGAAGTCGGACCGGGTTGAATATGTTTTGGCCGAGATACACGAAGGTATTAATGGCCAACACATGGGGGCGAGGGCATTGACAAGGAAAACGCTTCGGGCTGGATACTATTGGCCGACTATGGGAGCGGACGCGATAACACACGTGAAAAGGTGTGAGTTGTCAGAAGCACGCGGCAAGAATATTATCTCTGCCAGAAGAGTTACAATGCATCTCGGCACCTTGGCCATTTTTCAAATGGGGAATGGATTTATTGGGTCCGTTCAAGCCGGCTGCAGGGCAGTTGAAGTGGTTGGTGGTCGCAGTGGATTATTTCACCAAATGGATCGAGGGCGCACCATTGGCCTCGATTACGTCAGCATGAGTCCAGAGATTTTTTGAAAGAAACATCGTAGCCAGATTTGGAATCCCGGGGGAGGTCATCACAAATAATGGTACCCAATTCACAGACAAGGGATTTCAGGAGATGATGGTCGGGTTCCATATCCGGCACAAGTTTGCTTCAGTAGAGCATCCTCAATCCAACGGGCAAGCAGAAGCCGCGAACAAGACAATATTGAAATCATTACGAAAAAGGATGTTTGACGACAGATCTGATTGGGTGGAGCAGTTACATTATGCTATCTGGGGAATCCGGACCACCGTCCAAACATCAACATTCGAAACACCATTCCGCATGACTTATGGGTGCGAGGCCATGATACCAGTGGAAGTCGGACAACCGCCCTGGCGACGGGAACAAGTGCTACAAGGAGGTGAAGAATCAAATAATGAATCGCTAGCAATAGAATCAGCACTGGTGGATGAAGTCCGGGTTGCTGCCCATGCCCGGGATCTTAGGGCCAAACGACAGGTAGCACTTTCTTACAACAAGAAGGTGGTCCCACGTCAATTTGAGTTAGGCGAGCTGGTATTACGGAGAGCGGATATCGGGAATAAAAACGCTGGGGATGGAAAATTTGTAGCTAACTGGGAAGGTCCATACCGGATCACCAAGAAACTCGGTCATGGGGCCTACATGCTGGAAACGTTAGAAGGCAAAGCAATCAAACTAACATGGAATGCGGACAAGCTCAAGAAGTATTATAGTTGATGTTTCGACAACGTTCATTTTTATTTTGTTAAAGGGTGTGGGTTTTTCTTTTATTGAGAGTATGAACTCGGTGGTTATTTCCTCGGGTACATATGGTTCTCTTTCATTGAGATCACACTGTTCTTGTAAATCTTGTGGGTTTCTCTTTTATTGAGAGAATGGATTCGGTGGTCATTTCCCGGGTACATATGGTTTTCTTTCATCGAGATCACCAGTACGAATAATGTAATACGGTCGTAGGAGTTAAGTGGTTTGTTTCTTTTTGAGAGTATGAGCCGAGAATGATTATTCTCTATCTCGGAACATGTGGTTCTCATTTAAAGAGAGCCATAAACTTACTGTAATGCGATGGTATTAAATTGAATAAAGTATGTTGTTCAGCATCATTACATAGGTTTTGTGTAGAGTATGGATCCCGGTAGACAAAGATCCTTATGGTTCTCTTAAAACTTGATATGTAACAAATTCTTTGAGCGGATTTTTAGAGCAATGAACGATACGCTGGTCAGTTCTGATCAAATTGGTATAAGGGATAACCTTTCAGCGAGTTTTTCATGGTGAAAATCTAAGTCTCGAAAATAAATTTGAATATTGGTTCGATTGGAACTAAAGTTACATGCGTGGAATAGTAATCAACCGGGTAGCGAAACTCGAATATTGAATAATAAATGAGCATTGATAAAGCATAAAGAATATGTTTCGGGCTCAAAGCCCAACATAACATTCTAAATGTAAAGATGTTCTGGGCTCAACCTAATATGTTAAAATAAAAAAGTTTACAAGTTAAACCGGCATCCCGACCCTTCATTCCGTTGTGGGAGGCGACTGGTTGTCGGTTGGAATGCTGGATGCTGGAACAGTAGAGGTGGTTTCATCCCCAGGAACGGGATCCTCGCTTGCCGGCACAGAGGAATCCTCAGGTGCAGGGGGAGGAATTAGGCTACCTTCTTCAACATACGCCAGGAAGTGCATCCCAGTTGTAGCAAGTGCCACACCCGGGTTTAAACACTTAATCTCCTCCAGGGCGTTGTTGAAGGCCTCTTCGACAGCGGCAGCAAGGGTATCTCCCATGGATGTTATTTGCGCTTCATGAGCCCGAATCTTCTCATCATAGGCGGACTTCATGGTGTCAATGGAAAAGGTTAATTGGGCCACCTGTTGTTGGGCAGCTTCAAGAGAGCCTTGAGCCCGGCCCATATCATTCCGCAGAGAAGTGGCGGCGAGCTGGGAAGCGAGCATCTCTTCCTTTATCTTCTCATTCACAGGAGGACGAGCTTCGAGAAGACGGGAAGGGGCCTTAATCAATTTAAATAGTTCATCTGACACCCCCCCTCATTTCCCAAAGATTCCCGGAAGGAGTGCGAGCTTCAGCATGTCTGGGGGTGAAGGAAGAAGGGGCTAGTGTTGGGGAAGTCACCAAGGTAAGATCTACGGCAGAAGTAGTGGAGGTTGGGATGGCCATGGTCGAATCCGGCCCGGAAGTAACGGCAGCAGCCAAGATCGGGACCCCGGGGGCTGTGGGTGCCTCCGACACCACCTTCGTTTTCTTACTCAAGCCCTCCAAAGCAGCCCGATAGGAAGGAGGCGAACGTTTTCTTGACTTGGGTGGTGCGGGCCGAGCCTGAGGCTTCTCGGAAGCCGGCCCTTTGCCCTTGGCCTCAGCCGATTGGGTTGGGCGGTCGCATCAGAAGCCGGCTTGGAGGTGGAAGATGGTTGTGGTCCCGTATCGTCAGCTGCAACGAAGATAAAGTGGTTATACATGACTATCACAAACACAGCAAAGCAATAATTGAGAAGAAAGTTATTGTACAATGCGCATGCAAGTCGGCCCGGAGACCACGCAAGTAATCAGCCACATTAGGCAACCCATGAGTATCCATGTATTCAGAGATCAAGAAAATTGAGGAAGCATCGGAATCCGGCAATTCCTCCTCGGTAAACCGGTAGGATGACCGGTCTTGTCTATAATGATCTTGCGACCAGTAGAGGGGGAAGGCCCAATCCACTTCGGATGACTCAGGGCTAGAAAGAAAAAATGGTTGATGTCCGGGTTCAGCAACAACTTTAAAATATTTATCCTTGAAGCCTTTAAAGGAGTCACTGTAGGAGGAAAGAGTTTACGCTTGGTTTGACTCCGGAGGGATACCCATCCTTTGCGGTTAGGCGGCTCCTTACCCATCCGCCCGGTGTGGGGCAAATAATAGTAAAAGAATAAAGGGACGATGCAAGGGATCCCAAGGTCTTCACAGAACATTTCGAAGGTTTTGACAAACCCCCAGCTATTCGGGTGAAGTTGAGAGGGGGCTATCCGGAGATGAGTAAGGACTTCGGTCTCAAAAGAAGAAAAGGGGAACCGAATGCCAAGTTTAGTAACTACATCTTGGTAAAAGAAGAAAAAGTTAGGGTAATTTCCTTCCCAGCGAGCACAGACAGGCTCGCCTGAGAGGGGAGCTCGGATGGCTAACCCATCTTGTTTGGCCACTGGGGTAGCTACTATTAAGGAAAGGTCGAGAAAAGAGAAGGTTCGAAGAACTTCGTGTGTGACCCAAGGGAATTTAGACGCCAAGACCGGAGGAACATCCGATTGAGACTCGGCAGAGAGTGACTCGTCTACAATTTCCAAAGTGGGATCCATATATACCTATGTGAATAAAAACCAGAAAGGTTAGTAAAGCATACCTGAAGGCCAAAGACTAGGAATAGAGGAGGCTGAGGTCAGAACCTCGTCGTCATCTAACCGAGTAAACGATCTCGGCTGGAGTTTTTTGGTAGAAGGAAGAAGCACGGGGTTGTGCCGACAGGATCCCAGTATTGACTCGGCAATATCATCAGAACCAAGATTAAGATAATATATAGCCTCCGAGACACAGTCCATACATGCATCATATTGGACTTCGATCACCTCATCCGAGGAGGATGGGGAGACTTCGGTAGGGGGGTTGGTAGGCTGAGAAGGAAGCCCAATAGAAGAATCTTGTGGGCAGTTTCGGGGCAATTGAGGGTTAGGCCCAAGGGGTTTGGGGCCCAAAAGACCCGGAAGAGCACTTGGTGCGGGTTCGGACCCTCTGATGCCCCGGAGAGATGGTTTAGATGGGAGCGACGGTTTAGGTATGTGTTGGGCGGCGGAAACCTTTGGTTTCTTCGAAGAGGAAGAACCTCCGGTATGACCACGCAGGAGGTCTTTCTGTATCTCCTCATCAGAAAGAGGCCAACCAAACAGCCACCACCCAGTTTTGGGGGTGACTGTTTTTCGTAAATGTGCCTCCTCTTCAGGGTAAGTTTCATGATAAAAGAAGAAAATGAAGAAGAAGGAGATAATCTGGTTTAAAACCTTAGATGTTTTCGAATGCACAACTGAATACTCAGAATATCAGAACAGAAGATGATTTCAGAAAGCAAAGTAAAAGAAAACGATTTAAGAAAGTAGAAGGTAGAAGAAGATAAAGAGAATACCTGATGGGTGAAGTAGTCAATAACTGGGTAAAGATGAATGAGAGGGAGATTGCAAGAGGATGAAAGAATGAAGTGGAGTAGGAAAAGAAGTAGGGGAATCGATATTTTAGGCAGAGATTTGAAATATAAAGATAAAATAAGTAACCGCCAGAGAAAATGAAACGGCTCAGAGGACAGCTGGCGGCTTTTGAAACGACACGAGGGTATGTTAGTAAAATACTAAACGTAATTGAGGGCAGGATAGGAAAAGTCTAATAATGACAATGATTACTGGAGGGAACGAAACGACAGGTGCTTTATTGCATTAATAATAGGAATAGTAACAGACATCATTATGAGGAGTTATGGGATCGAGTCATTTTTAATGTTTTAATATTAAAGATAGACGTTGAGTATACCCGGATTAATATCCACCTGGATCATTGTCTTATTGTCTCATTTATATGGTGAACCCGAGGAAGATGCAGATTGAGACCTCGGTGAAGGAAGGGAGACATCTTGCGATTTGGTCATTATGGTCGTTATATAGTTGGGTTCAAAACACAAGATGATTTAGTCATCAAGGTTGTGTCATACCCGGTCACCACGGTTAGGTGATGCCCGGACATTAAGGGCACATCGTACCCGGCCAACAAAATGGTGGGATACCCAGATAGTAAGATCATGATGTATCCTGTCACCATTATTATTTAACAGCCAAGTTCGAAATGTATTTTACTACGGCTAATGATATATTGCACCCCGGCTACCAAGGTTGCTTGATAACCGGGCTGAGGGGCAACTGTTATGGAAATGATAGTTGGGCTTAACGTTGAGGCCAAGTTATCATAATCGTGCATTCAACTGATTCATTGAACGTGGGCCACGAATAAGTCAACAGAGGCAGTTAGGATGTGGAAGTAGAGGCCGATATTCCCGGAATCAATACGTGAAGTAACTGTAAGGTATATTGCCTATAAATAACTAGTGATTACAGTAAAAAAGGTACACATATTCTGACTCTATCTCTTTCAATTACACAGAACACACACCCCACGTCCATTGGTGTATCTCTTTGTGATCGTTTGCTTCAGGGTATCATTCTCCATTGATATTTCTGAAGCAGAAGAGTTGGAATCTAATCCAAGAACAAATATTCAGCCCATTAATGCTGTACATTCGAGTTCTAGAAATATACAGAACAAGTACTATTACTACAAAACATATGAAGTCTATAGTCTATACCTCGTTATTAAGTTTATACTATTAATGAGAAATTTATTCCTTTCTTATGGTTATTTAAGTATCATGATAACCATTTAATGTATCTAAAATAAAATGCCCTATTAATACTTAATCCAGGCCTTTTTTGAATCATGTGAGAGCTCAAAGACTTCCACCACAATGCATAATAATATTTAACAAAGGAAGCAAGGAGCAGGGAAAACAAAAGGCATATTAATCCCAGTCATCAAAGACTAGAAAATAACATAGAATTGGGTTAATAAGCACTTGGTTTGTGAGCATTGGATTTACGGGCTTAGGTTTGTAGAAGCCCAAAATGGGCAAAACATTTTTAAACCTGACATGTCAAGCTATGAATATCTAATTCAAAAAGAAAAATAGAAAAGAAATCTTACTTTCAAGGCAAGTTGCAACTTCTTTAACAATATATTTTACTATGATATATGGAAATAATGAACGATACTCCTACGATATGGTCAGCCCTATGATCAGTAACCTCACATCAAATAATAATATGGTCACATAATAATATGGTCAGCCCTATGATCAATAATCTCACATCAAACTTTACAATGTTGAAAACTTATGCATCAGAACACCTTGGACTTGTAATTTTGACTTAAATAAAATAACATAACAATTAAAGGGAAAAATAAAGCCATATTTAGTTTAGTTTGACTTTTAAAGAAAATGTCTTAGAAAACACAGCATAGCACCAACCATGAGGAACAATTTTCAAACATGTTATGAATTGCGTCATCTTACCAGAGATATATATACTACATACACAATTATCCCTTTTTTCTTTTCATCTGACAAGTAACATTTCTTTTTTTCATCTTTTAGACTTTATTTTCTTTTTTAGTAATACAAATGCAATGAGAGAAATAGGCAGTAAAACCATACCTTATTACAACCCGGGACTAAATCCTGAAGAATTTTCATCCTTTCACTGATCTTCTCTCGTCTAGCCTATCCAACACCATTCCATCACAAAACCAAGTCAATAACTCTAAGAGTATGCTTTGACGAGGTATTTAAAATGGAAAAAGTAATTTAAACAGGGATTTAAATATGTTTTGTTGTAAGTAAAAAAATTCTTCATGTGCATGTAGGAGAGTAATTAAATTATTAGGTACGTTGGCAGTGTAAATCATAATTTGAAGGTACGAAGAAAATAAAGAATTAAGTATTCAAGCACAAGGAGTTAACTTACAAAAGTCTGTTATTTTAGTTTGAAAAAGTTTTGTACTATAAGGAAAGGATCATTTAGGACGCCTAAAAGTTACAGAAAACCTCAAGTTCTATTTGTTTGTTCTTGTTTATATTGTGTAATTTGTATTACCAGTTTAATGATGACAAATATCATCTGCCAAGAGAATGGATTCTTGTTGACAAGGACAATCAATGAAGATATTGAAAATTCCTCACAACTAATGTCTAATCATGCTAACGTATTTCTCCTTTAGCTATACATCTGGGCTCTCTGCATCCACGTAATAAGATGGAGCATTCTTGTTTACTCATGATGTGTGATCTTTCACTGTGCTGTGATGTAAATTGTGTCTAGAGTGATCCCTAATGGGTTCCCAGATTCTTCTTCTAGTAGAACTAGTAGGTTCCCAGTAGATTTTAGGAGGGAGCGGGGTATGTGATACATGAATAAAAATGTTCAATTGTAAGTAAATGAATGCTTGACATGCAGATAGGAGACTATTGTCGGGTAAATAAGCAATGTAAAATCTGAATTTCTAAGTGTAAAATCTTAAGGATGCTGCCCTTTTTCAATTAATTAAACATGCTCATAATGATCAACCACCTTACCATTCAGTGCTTGCAATTTCTCATCTGTAAGATGAGTTGTTGATTCAACAACTACAAGTTCCTTTAGGTGTTGGTTTTGCTCAAACAACCAACACTCAAAAAACTCTTGAAAGCTTTCATAGTTATCTTTGTCAGTGGTGTGAGTGCAAGGAAACACAGACAGTTGTGAAGCAGAAGAATGCACAAGCACAATTAACATAACACTCTCCTATTAGAGATAGTAACATGTTAGATATGCACTTACAAGTGGGGTACGGAGGTGGGATTGGCATTAGATTTAGTGTATCTCATTCTAGAAGTGAAAGTGATCTGAAACAAAGGTACTTGGAATGATAATTATATTAAATTAAATTAAATGTTGCTATATGTAATGTTGTGTCTACATTTATGTAAACTTAATTGAAGTGCGCTCTTGAGTATTTCTGTTCATTTATGAGAACAATAACTATATTTCTTATTTTTGGCTAGTATCTGATATTCCAATATAGATGGTACTTTCCTATTTACAATATAGATGGGGACCCATTTCCCTAATTGGTTATGTTGCTATGCAGGTATTGACGATACCAACATCTCTTTTGGGCCTATTGAAGGTATGTCATTGTAATCCAGCTTACAGCTTCCTACTTACTCTGTATTGTTGTTCACTTGTGTCCTTGATTATTTAAAATTTTGTAGCTCATGAGTCATGTAGGATTTTGTTTTCTGATGTTTCTTTTTTGGTAAATGTTTCCATAAAATATTGAAAATGATAATTCAAACATTGTACTGTTTAGGAATATTTTGGTTATCATTATTTACTAGGAACTCATACTGTAATGTGTGGCCAAATAGACAACAACTTAATTAGCAGTGGAAAAGGATTTTGGATCTAAGCTATATTTAGTAGTGAATAGTCAAGAAATGGAAAGTAGTATAGTTGATGCTTCAATTGCTTCAAGAAAATGTAGAAGAGATGAAGAGGAGGAAGAAGAACTTGAACAAACATTTTTCATTATTATTAGTGTTGTCATTATGCTTTTGGGTGCAATGACTTGGTATCATGACAAGTACTTTGTTAAGGAACTTGCCCAAAATTTTGACTTAGAAAGGCATAGTTTCCTCAATCGTTTATACAGGGGAACAAAAACTGATTGCATTGAACAATTAAGGATCGGTAAAAAAAACATTGTTTAAGCTTTGTAGAATTTTACAAGAGAAAGGGCAATTGGTAAAAACAAGAAATGTTCCTATAACTGAAGTGGTGGCAATGTTTTTGCATATCCTTGTTCACAACCTAAAGTATAGAGTTGTACACTTTAGTTATTGTAGATCCATGGAAACAATAAGTAAGCAATTCAAGAATGTCCTGCGAGCTATAATGAAAGTAAGCAAAGAATATTTGAAGTTCCATGATTATAATTTAGAGGGCCTGATGGAAAACAAATAGAGATGGTTTTAGGTAAGTTTGTCATTTGTTAGTAATTATAAGGTACTTTAAGTGATTACAAATTATTTTTATATTTTGAAATGTTTTTAGAATTCGATTGGAGCACTTGATGGAATACATATTCCAGTAACAGTTGCTGCAGAAGATAGGCCTAGATATCGTAATAAAAAAGGTGATATCTTTACAAATGTTTTAGGAGTTTGCAGTTCAGATTTAAGGTATATATATGTGTTGCCTGGGTGGGAAGGGTTAGTAAGAGATTCTCGAGTATTGCGAGATGCTTTGCGTCGTCAAAACTGTCTACATATTCCAAGTGGTAATATCATGAAATGATGATACTTTATATATAATATTTTTTACATATAATATTTTTTTGAACCATTGTAGGTAAATATTTTCTTGTGGATGTAGGGTATACAAATGGCCCTAGATTTTTAGCACTTTATCGAGGGACTACATATCATCTTAATGAGTGGATCAAAAACACCCCTCAAAACTACAAGGAGTTATTTAATCTTCGTCATGCAAGTGCGAGGAATGTTATTGAAAGGTCAGTTGGGGTATTGAAGAAAAGATGAATTATATTAAGAACTCCTTTTTTTTTATATAAAAACACAAATAAGAATTATTAATGCTTGTTTCATGCTACATAATTTCATAAGAGATGAACAACAAAGTGATCCAATTTTGGAAGCCCAAGATTGAAACTTTTATTTGTTGTTGACAATGAGTTAACCAATCAACAAATGAAAAGAGTCATAAGCAATAACGGAGATGAAGTCACAACTATCCAAGAAATTGAGGAATGGATAAGATTTTGTGACACTTTAGCAATGAATATGTTTGCTACCTATCAAATAAGAAGAAACTTTGATTAGGGAGATGTTTTTAGTGGATTTGGATTTTGTTTCTTATATATAATTGACTCTATACTCATGTATGTGTGATACTTTGAATTTTTGTATTTCATAATACTTTGGATTTTGTTTTCTTTTTATATGTAATTAATTTTATACTTTTGTACAATGCTAATTTGACATATCTTACCTTTATATATATATATATATATATATATATATATATATATGCAATTATATATATGAGATTATTATTTTTTGGTCTAGAGAAATGGAATCAAGCTATCTGAAGAACAAGTCAAGTGGAAAAAGAAAGATGGCTAGTAAGGACATGAGAAGTTACTTCTCATGGAATTGGATTTGAGTTGTGAATCGTAATAATATCCATAATGGTGAGAGTGAAAGAGAGAGAGAGAGAGAGAGACCTGGTACTCGTGGATGTTGAGGCGGCAAAGTTGATTGTGCTGCCATTTTCTGTCAACCGAGAGGGAGCGAGAGACGAGCTTGTTGAGCTATCCTCTCACCATTGTTGTGGATTTCAAGACATTTGTTCTCTCCCCTTGAACCCTTCCCACCATTGGTGAAGACTCAGTTTCTTCCAATGTCCTCGTTTATCAATTATATATATATATATATATATATATATTTGAACCCTTCCACCACATGTTGTTGTGCCCAGATCTAGTTGTAGATCTGCAGATGCCTCAAAAAATGCAACGATAGATCTGCAAGAAAAAAATAAACATTGAAAAAAATAAGAACTGAAAACCAAACAACCCAAATCTAGTTGTAGATCTGCAGATGCCTCAAAAAACGCAACGGTGCAACGCGATCTGATGATGGTGGTGATTGTGGAGTAGTGTAGATTTGGGTGTTGGAGGTGACGCCTATGCAAATCCTTGTGCTTCTGCTTTCGTTGTGACTGATGAAGGTGAAAGAAAGAGAAAGAACGACAGAAATTGAGAAAAAGAGAACAAAGAAGCAGCAAAGCACAGAGTGACAAAGAGTCGATCACTTGGGTTTTAATTTCATAAAAATCCAACATCGGTTATTAAAAAGCTGATGTTAATGTGATGATGTTAACATCGATTTTTGAAAAACTGATGTTAACAAAAATTGATTAACATCGGATTTTTATAAAACCGATGTTAAAGTTGCAATGTTGAAAACATTCTTTCTAGTAGTGATTATTATGAAAAATATACAATATTTATACATAATAAATAAATATAACAAACAATAATATATTAATTTATATATATTATATTCTTTTAATAGCATTATCTTATATAATAATAATAATAATAATAATAATAATAATAATTTTTAGCCATAAACATAAATTATATTATTAATTAAAATATTTAAAATTAATTATTACTCAAGTAATTTTATTTAAAATTATTTGAATACTAATTATAATGTTGACAAACTTATATAATTTGATTATACATAAATAAAATATAATTTTGTACAATTTAGTAAAATTATATTTTAACAATTTTCATAATTTGTAAAAAATAAATTAAAATATTTTTTAAAAAAACTATTTGTAATTTTAATGAAACAATAATTTTGCTAGTCGAGCACACTTTATATTATTTTTATTTGATTTGTTATATAGTGCACACTAAATATTAAATAGAATTAAAATTTATCATGCTCGCATTCTATTATGTTATTATCTTACTCTCATATCTTATCTTATTGATCCATCGAACGAGCACTAAATTATTTTGCTCTATAATTTCCAAAATGAAGCATGCATATAATAAAAGGACAATAAGACCCTAAAACTTTTACCATGGTGAGGTCTAAGGAAAGAAAGATGGGACCTATCGATAGTTTATTGTAGGTAGCTTTGCTTTATTTTTTCAACAGGCTAATTCTTCAACTTAAATTTGTGACTTCCTAATCACATAGCAACGACTGCAGTTCTTGCGCCAAGGCTTTCCTTAATATAGAAAGTTTTAGAAAATCATTCAAAAGAGCTGGTGGCAGGACTTATTTTTCGAAACATAAGGTAGGTACTGAGTGGTTGAAAATGTGAAAATATAGAGTTCAAGTTAATCCATTGATCATTTTTTGAAAGCTAGTTATATTTTGCCTTCATCTGGTTTATTCTCTTGCTTTTCATATCAATTCTGCCTCTTTTATAATAAATTTTGTAAAATTTTGTTTGAAGTATGCGAATGTAATTAAGGGCAAAATTATTATTATTATTATTATTATTATTATTATTATTATTATTATTATTATTATTATTATTATTATTATTCATGATGAGTCATTCAAGAAACATGGATGAAAAAAATTGATGATGGGGATAAAACACACTTATACTAGAAGTCATGGTTATCAAAAATGAGTTTTAACTCGTAAAATTGTTTGATTTTATAATTCAAGTGAGTTTCACCGAGTGAAATTGTAAGCAGACTCGAAATTAGAGTAGACTTATTTGAGTCTACATAGACTCGTGCAATTTAGAGTAGAATCGCGAGTCTGATCCAATTTCGCGATTTTATTCAAAGACAAAACGACGTAGTTTTGTGGTCCGATTTTTCATTCTTCTTCCTCGAAATTGTGACGGCTGTTTTCATTGCGATGTTTTTTCTTCCTCACCCCGTCGTTTTCATGTCTGCTCTCCTCTCTTCGTGTTTGACTACAAAAGGGAAGGTCTCACTCGGCTGCGAAAGAGAAGGCCTCTGCATTTGGGTGGTGGCAGCAGTGAGCTGACGACGTCGCGACGGTGCCATGGTGCATACTGTGAAGCGAAAGTGGATCTGTGGAGGTGATGCCTTGCTTGTGTCTCTGTTATTTTTTGCATGCTATAGGAATGGGGAGCTTAACTTAGGATTTAAGGCAATATGAATTGGCTCTCAAACCAGGTGTGAAGAGAAGCAAGTCCATTATTACTTCATATAATCATATCCATGAACAAGTGCTTGAACAGACCCCCAAAATCCAGTTTTTTCAATGAGAAGCTTGCAAGTTTGTGCAATCTTTTAGAGGAAAAACAAAAAGACAAATAGAAGCGGGTGCATTACATAATAATAGTTTATATATGGGTGTTGTATTGTCATTAACTCCATTTTCCAGCCCAAAAATTACTATTATTTTTGTTTGAAGTAGATTCTTACCAGTGAGTCGATGATTCGAGTTTACAAAATTCTTATGAGTTTATGTAGACTCTCGATTTTGACAACCTTACTTGAAGTGTTTATATTAAATAATGACTAAATATAGATGAGCATAAATATGTAAATTAAAGATGCTAGTTTTTTTTTTTTAGGGAAAAATGTTAAGTTGTTAACTAGCTCATATACGGTTATTCTGTAAAGAAAAATACTATACGGTTATGGATTTAAGAATTAAAAGTTGAAAAATTATTAAAAAATATTATTAATTTATCCTTATTATAAATTTTAATATTTTTTACCGTGATTTTAGTAAAATATTTATTATTGATTTTTTTATATAGGATCTACTAAATAACAAAACTTTTTGTTATTTTATGATATGATTATATTTATTAAGAAAACAATATTTTAAAATATTATCTTTCAAAATAAATGCAGAATTATTATAATTATTATTCTTGACTATACATTATATAACACAAATATTTATTTTAAATAATTAATATTCATAATAAATAAATATTTTAAATATATGAATTATATTGTAATTTAAATTTATAATTATTGAATTTTGAAATTTAAATTACACAATTGTGTAATTTAAATTACACAATTCAACATGGTATCAGAAATATGGAAGATATCATGACTCTTATTCATAAAGGAAACCGTGGTTTTTTTTTTTCATGGAGGATACCATGACTCTCATTCATGGAAGGAACCGTGACTCTGATACCATGTTGAATTATGTAATTTAAATTACACAATTTAACAATGTTAAATAAAAAATTGGATATAGAAATTATATTTAGGATTTATAATAAATTATTTGAAATATGATATATATTTACTTTTAATTATTGAGAATTTCTTCTAAAGCAAACTATAAAATAAAAAATGTTAAATTTAAAGAGATAAATAATTTAAAAATTAAGTATATAAATATAAATATAAATAAAGTAATATAATTTACTATGATTGAGAGGGAAAACTTTAGGTAATTATGGAGTAATATTTAAAATACACTTCTAAGAAAAGAATAAAAAGCTTAACTCATAATTAATATTTTATTGAAAGCACAAGAAGGTGGGAATTTAACTTAGAAAGTTTATATTGATTTCACCTTTAACTTGATTTTGATAGGATTGAAAGTTAATTCAAATATACACTAATTTATAAGATATGAGTTTATTTAAATTCATTAAAAAAATCTAAAAAGCATAATACTTTTTTCAAAATACATTCATTTTAAAAAAAAAAATCATGTCATGTGTGCTGACCCCGTAAGACCAAAATTGAAAAACCAAATGGGTAAAATAATAATTGGGTAAAGGAAGGTTCATTATGCCACATCATTGTCAATGCGGTTGGCCAAGCAAGAAAAGAGGGCCAACTTTTATGCAGAAGAATGACTAATGAGGTACCAAGGCTAGGGTCCCATAGGGCGATAGTCATCTACTTTTTGTTTCCTATAAGGCAAATCTATAGGGCAATTAGGGTTAGGCTGTGATCTTGACCTACATAGACTCTGGCGTATTATAGAATTGTAGGTTGGTCCCCCACAAACTCCTTACCCTTTTTCATTTCTGTTATTATGCTAAGTAATTGCAGTATTAGAAACCTTCAGTGATGCTTACCTAACCATATTCCCCAATTTAATAACACCAAGATTGGCACCGTTCGTCAACCATCAAATCTTACTTTTTTAATAACACGATGATTTCATGATGTTTCGGATTTTTGCAGGAAGTTAACTTAATAACCTCTGATTTGTAAGTGATGGTTGAGTTTGTTATTTATTTCATAATGAAAAAGGAAGATTGTCAAGGATTGCATTCAGATTATGATAATTATTTTATGTGAATTTTATTTCATTATTATCATATTAGCAACAACGGCAATCGTTGTCTTTTCTTCCTATGTACGGAAATAATAGAGTATGTATGTATACTATTATTTTAGTTATATATATATGAGATGCGAATGGTCGTAGTTAATATAAGCTGTTTTCATAGAGAAAATTGATTATGTTCATTAAATTAGTTCTTGTTGTCAGCTAAAGCAAAGAAGAGCAAATATGAAAGACAAAGGGCTTTTTAATATGTTGAAGTTCAATTTGTAAAATATGGTGTTTACTCAACAAGAAAATGTACCTAATGCCTATGGATAAGATACATTGATATAAAAGGATCAAAAAACCATGTGTATCTACCCGACTTATGAAGTTATCTTTAAATTAAATAAGAGAGTAAATTTTTTAAATATTTAGGTGAGTTAAGATCACAATACATTTTAAATTAAATTAAAGGTTTATTATTTTAAGTACAAATTCATTTTATAAAATCCTTTTTCACATGTTACAACATGAGAGTGTTTATTTACACATGCATTTACATGGCATGAGCGCTAACTAGACCATTCCCTTGAAGTTAATCGAATTAAGTTTTATTCTATTTAGTTTTAAAGGAGTAAAGGACAATTATTAATTCGTTTTCTAGTCATTTTTCTAATCTTTCATTAGAGTATTCTCGTAAGACATGACATGAGACTACTCCTTGGTCTATTGTTGGGACTATCTATAGAAGGTCATTTTAATAGTTGTATGCTTTTTTTTTTTTCCTTTTATAATTCGTTTTTAAACTGAATGAAATTATTCACGTGACATAATTAAAATTAGATCAATGAATTTACTTGTAACCGATTTTGTGGTGAGTTAGATATATATTTAAGTAGAAAGAATGTTTACATTGTATAACATTAACAATCTTCTAAAAATGTTAAAATATCTGCAAGAAGAAATGTTCAATGAAAAAATATATTTCATCCTAAGGCAAAGAAGAAAAAGGTAAAT
The DNA here is from genome assembly GCA_007407185.1 of Glycine tomentella. Lineage (NCBI taxonomy): Eukaryota > Viridiplantae > Streptophyta > Magnoliopsida > Fabales > Fabaceae > Glycine > Glycine tomentella. Next base: position 277,398 of record PYAF01000858.1, read on the forward strand.
TAAACTTTCCCGACTTAATTTATTAGTTTGAGTGCAATTTCATTCGATCATTTATATAATTCAGCATAATTTTCTTGATTTAATTTGACTTTTATGTTGCTTTCCTACTTTTAAGTTAGTGATTAATTTCTATAATTAGAAGAAAAAAAATGCACATAGCTTAACAAGTGACTGTTTTTAGGTAAAAGACAAAAAAATGGTCCGGAAGGACATTTTCATTATTTCTATATAAACTTGTATGTCTTTTATATATATATATATATATATATGATCGAAGTATCACTCATAGTGTAGGTATTTCTCAACGTTGAGAAAATAAATTAATAATTTAAGAAAGTATAAAACTTTACAGCAATTTACATTAACTAAAGAAAAATGAGCTCTATTTTTATTTATTAAAAAATAGCAAATTTTAAGATGATGAGTAGTTAGATGCAAAATATACATACGTGTTTTATACCTTGTCACTAGTGAGATCGACCTATTGGTGGAGTCCAAGTAATTTACACAAACAAGTATACTTACAATGAGTCAATGACCCACTTATTTAATTGATTTTGTTTTCGTTACAACGGATAAAGTTAATCACAAAATTAAAAAATTTGTTCAAAGAAACATAAAATTTAATTATTTATTAAAAAGATAAACATGTTTGTAACCAAAAAAGAGATAAATATAGAATAAAAAGAAAGAGATAAATATACTTGTGTGACCTGACAACGATGAATTGAAATTTTTTATATATAGAATATGAGGAAGAAAATTATTTTCCTTAACATTATTTCATATAATATTGACTCAGCCCCATGTCAATAAAAAAAAGAAAAAAAAAGGTAAAAACATTAATTTAGTTTTGGCTTAGATAAAATGTAGACCTACTTAAATCTAAGTTGTATATTAACGATGAAGTACTCCCTATAGACTCGTATGAAAGAAAACTGAAGAACAAAACACCAACTCTGTTTACTTATTATCAGACCTTTTGTTTCTGTTCTTTCAAAATGGAAAGCCTATTCGTTTTTCCCTTTTTTCCTATTTCTCTTCCTTCTATTTGCAACAAAACAAGGAAGGCCCCAATGACCTTTCACTAAAAATGAATTCAAAACAAAAACGTGCAAGAGGAAACCTACAAGGCTACACCTTCACCTACACATGCGGGCACAAAAATTGCTTGGTAAGCAAAAAAATTCAATAATAATAATTGCTAACCCTACCAATCCAAGAATCTCTAAGTGGATTTTCAGTGTCAGAAACCTGTAGCAGTAGCGTTCTTCGTACCCACCAAAAAATAAATCACCCTTTCTCAATGCCACTAAGCAAAAGCTCCACCACATAAATCAAATTATAGATGAAAAAAATAAAATTAAATACAAATGTTTAGGTAATTTTAGTATATATGAAAAAAAGATGTTTAGGTAATTTTGTTATTTAGTCAGAACTATATAAAGTTTCATTCTAATAATTTATATGAATCTTTAGTGCAAACTTTTTTTTTGGACAGATTAATGCAAACTCTTACTCTAGACTAATTATCAACATGAAACTCTAATCTTAATTGAAAAATAATATAAAAGTACTTAAAGAGCTTCATTTAAGTTTTTGTCCACTGTGGATTTCATTATTCTTCCCTTTCTTTTTTCTTTTTAAATTCAAAAAACCATATAGTATATCACATTTGCATCAAAAGAATGGAAACTCATGTTCTGTTCCAATTACTCTCCATATAATAAGATAAGATCTCCATCCACAACATTCAACAAGAGAAAGGTCTTAGAATACTTGCAAACACACAAACACAAAACACCCTTTTTCCAAGAACAAGAACAAGAGCAAGAGCCTCAATCTCAGAGCTTGTGATAACTTGTTCCAATGAGCATGTTAGGCCTGAGAGACCTAGTTCTCATAGCTCAAACCCCTTCTTCCCTTCACCACCAACACCAAGGCCAACCCATTTCAGAAAACCACACTCACGCTCACACTCCAAACCTTCCTTTGCCTTCTTCAGCAGCTTCTCTCAGTGTTGGCTTTGGCATTTTCCCTCTTCTCACTGCCACACCATGTGTGTCACAGCCTCAACAAAACAATGAGGTTCAAGAGTGTGGTGGTGGTGGTGCCAATAGTAACACTACCACCACCAACTATTGGAACCTCAAGATGTGCAAAGAAGTGAATAATCCTCCAAAGAAGGGTGTGATCAACCTGGCTGATCATGATGATGAGAAAGGTGTGATGGAGAGTGAGGAAAACGGGGTTTATGGACCTGACTTTAGGGTGTGCCAAGATTGTGGCAACAGGGCTAAGAAAGATTGCGTCTTTAGAAGATGCAGGACTTGCTGCAAGGGACGTGGGTATGATTGTAACACTCACGTGAAGAGCACGTGGATCCCCTCCGTTCGCCGCCGCGAGCGCGAGATTGCGGTGGCTTCCGGTGGCGGTGTTGGCGGCAATGGTGGTTGTAAGAGGCCAAGAGCTGTAGTGGGGTCATCTCAAAATGCCACTTCTCATAGTTCGAACTCTAACGCTACAACTCCTAAGAGCTTACCTACTAGCTCTTTTCATCAAGGTGCTTTCACTTTCTCTTTTTCCTTCTCACTTTCTTTTACTCATCAAAGAAATTAAGTAAAGTAAATGTTCATTTTTCCCAAATTAAATGACATCATGTGATTTATATAAGTATAGTGCAATCCATGTTATCGACTTCAGTTATCAGAATAAGTCTTTTTTTTTTTTTTTTATACCCATTTTTCTCCTATAGGGATATATTATTTGATGTCACATTAGTCCTTTATTTATAGGGAACATTAACATGTATGCTATAATTTTTGTGCTTTTAAAGCAAATTGGATGTCACATATTGAAAAAAAAAAATTGATAGAAAAAATTGATGTTTAAGATGAATTTGAGGGTTCATGAGAATACATTGTATGTCACTTACTGGAACAATTAGATATACTTGAAGAGAAGAAATGAGGCACCACATTAACTTTTATGCTATAATTTTTGTGCTTTTAAAACTAATTATATGACACTTATTGGAAAAATTTGATAGAATAAGTTGACGATTAAGATGAATTTGAGGGTTTATAAGATTTATATATACTTGAAAAGATCAGAATGTGGCACCACATGAATTGCAGATGCTAGCTTCAAGCAGTCTTTACCGGGTCATGTTCGTGCACCAGCAGTGTTCAAGTGCCATAGAGTCTCTGCCATTGGGAATGGTGAAGATGAGTTTGCATACTTGGCCACGGTCCAGATTAGTGGCCATGTGTTCAAAGGGTTTCTCTATGACCATGGTGTTGATGGGAAAAACGCAAATGCAGTGCCTTGTGTCTCGGAACTGCAGCTGGGAAACAATTGCAGTGGGAAGAACAGAGAATGTTCCTCTGCAATTGCAATTGGGATTGCAAATAACAATGCATACCCTGCTTCTGCGAGTTGAAGATTGCTTTAGAGGTACTAAATTGGACTAAGCTTAATTCAAAATAACTAGGGCCCTGATACCTATTTCTAAGCAAACTTATAATATAGTAAAAGGGAAAATATTTTTATTGAAATATGAAAAAAGTTTGTTATTCTGTTATTTTAAAATGTGTTTTTATATGATTTCTAATAAAATATTTTTATTTTATTTTTTAGAATAATAGTTAGCAAGATTCATACTTGTATTATTGAAACAAGTCAAAATTTATGAAGTATTAAAAATTAAAAAATAAATACTTAATGATATGTACAAGTTACGTGGTAATTATTTGCCTGTAAGAGATTTTACTTTGCAAAACAGATTTTTCAATTTATTTTTTCACTTGTAAGTGTAAATAGTACATTGAGGGGAAAGAGAGTGAAGAAAAAAAAAAGAAGTAAAAGAAAGTGGTACGTCTGACGAATAATTACTAATAAAAAAACGGGAGGTATAAAAAAGTGTAGTATATATATATATAATATATATATATATATATATATATATATATATATATATATATATATATAAAAGAGTTTGGATGTGGTGGGGGTTTGAAAAAATAAATAAAAATGTGATTGTTATTGATAATTTCATATGTTATATTCTTACACTTTTTCTTTTATATCTTTTATTTTGAAATAGAAAATGCCTATAAAAAAAAGTTTGAAAAAGAAAAGGGAAGGATCAAGGATGTATAAAAAGTAAAAAAGAAAATGTAACAAATAAATAACATTATTAAGAATATAAGGAAAATAAGATAAAATGCATTTTATTTTATCTACATAGAAAGGATAATTGCATCATATATATCACATGTGATGAAAAATATTAATGACATAGTTTTAACACATTATTTATAAAAAAAATTATTATTTGAAATTTGTTAGAAATATAAAAATTATGTAATCATATTATATTTAATGAAATTTACTTTAATTTTAGGATTTTTAATGAATTTCATTTAACAAAAAAATTGTTAAAAAGTATATTTAAAAATTTGTTAATCATCCTCGTAAATCACATGTATTGTATAATTCATGCATGCATCAAGTTACTTCATTTGAACGCTTAACACAGGAAGGGAATTAAGAGTCAGAATCACTTTTAAAAATGTCACTTTCGAAAAACAAAAGGCAACAAGAGAAAAAAAGCACTTATCGTGAACTTCTCAATGTCCATTATGAGAGTGTCTAATGCATTTCCACTACCCATACCATCCACGTTGCCATCTGTATTGCATTTCCCCCGCCGCTCCCAAAATTTGCATACTAATTGAGTTATATTATTTTATAACATTAGTTTTTATATTTTTTTATTACATCAATTATTTTATTTCTTTTTTTCCTATCTTTATTATACGTTTTTGCCGTATATATATATATATATATATATATATATATATATATATATATATAATTTCTCTACTTTAATTGTCAATTGTTTTGTCCAAGAGCATTGTTCTGTGTGCACATATCTTTATCTCTAGTCCATATTAACATTTTTTATGAACAAATCGTTGGTTTTATCATTATTGAATTTCATCTTTTTAAGTAAAATTTTATATTTAAGTCTTGTAAAAAACAATATAATTGAAAGAAGAGAATTCGAGAAAGGTGATTGGCTAACCAATTTTTATCTCAAAAATTATTCATTTCTAAAGTCCGACTTCGTATCAATAATATGTATAAAAAAATATATTAACATTCTGTTTTAAAACCTATTTAAAATATTATAAATTGTAAAATATTTTAATATTTGAAAGGGGTTTATTGCATCAATAAGCGTGCAACACACATACATAAATCAACACCCTCCCCTTGTTTTTTCTCTCCACCCTTTGCACCTATATTTTCTTTTTGGAAACTCATCAGAATGCGTGCTCTTTTGATCCATTTTCCTCTCCATAGAATGACAAAAATCATAGCGCTATAATATTATTCTTTTGGCCATTCATGGTTATAATGAACTAACTAGAAACATAATTATTAACCAATTGAAGTTCTTTTATTTATCCCTTCTCAAATGGTAGGCTTTCATGCCATTCATCATAGTGCGGGTAAAGGTCGCCACCATTTTAATGCACTATTTGTTTGATGAAATGTTTATATTCATTTCAAATTTGAGTTAACGTAAACCTTAACGAAGGAAAAGACACCACACTGTCGTTTCTAGAGCCTCTAGCTATACAATCTCTATCCAGTACGAATAACCACCCCATCTCATGATACCCACTTTTTTTTTTTTTTTTTTTTCAATCTCTTACGTACATTTCTTGCATGGAAAACAATGGACAAACTTTTCTGAAAAGTAGATGTGTTTTTGAGTGGTAATACTGTCGAATATATTATATTCATAACACTTCAAATATTTATAGTTTTTATTTTATACCAATACATAAATAATTAGATAAATTGTAATATTTTATTATGTTTAAAATATAAATAATTCTCAGGATCTAAAATTTTCAGTTTGCATTAATTATAGATTATTTTATAAGTTGTATTATAATGATGTTATGTCATGTGATTTTAAAATTTGTTGTATCTTTAAGTATAAATCTTGTATGTGATCTTCCTAGATGGAAAGATTTCACCAAAAGAGAACAAATTGTTTTACAATCCCATGTTGCACCTCAAATTATTGAAAGAGGTAGAGGGCTATGTACCCACAAGGCCACAACGAGGACTGGCCAAATGGTGAGTAAAATTTAAAACAAAATTTGAGAGATTTTTTCTTCTTCTTTGCTTTAGGTTAGATCTTTTTGTTAATATATATGACTTTTTTATTTTGTAATAATCAAAAAAATATTTTTTTATCAATCTACTTAAAGTTTAAATTTTAGTAGTGTTATCTGTGAGTTGGTCATGCCCACAACACAATTTGCTTAAATTTAGCAACAGAGTTTTCCTTGCCAATACCTTTTTCCAAATTTTTCAGCATTTGTTACTAAAGTGAAATATGTTGGAAAAGAAGAGTGAAAAACCAAAGATCATGAATGATTGTTTGTTAAGTAATGAAAAAAAGTGGATGGGGGAAGGGAGTAGGGCAAACACAACAGTGGTATGTTGGTAATCGATCTAGTTTGTTTTTTTTATTGATTTTATTTTCTGAATTGGTTTGTTCCTCTGCTTTAGAACAGAACTTTGTTACATTTACTTAGGACTAACAATCTAAATCTTCTTTGTGCCAATAACAGGTGATGGATCAGTTTCGTGAACCTCAAAAGAAGCCAGTTCATTTGCAATTTTGTTTACTGGGAAAACTGATCGACCATATATGCTAAATTGGTCTTTAATTGTGTAAATTTATCTTCCAAAAATGTTTATATCCATATAAAGCTGAGAGGCCCCGGTTAAATTTCTTGCACCAAATTAGGGACATCGTCACATTGATGTTGCGGGATATTACGTCCTATATTTAATTAAAGTTTTTACTTTGATCTTATCTCAACATTTATGGGACATTAAAGGATTTCTCAATCAGCATAACAGTTTTTTTTTTTTTTTTCTAATTAGAGATATATGAAATTTCTAATTTGATATCCAACTAATTTTTTTAATTAAATCGCTCCATTTTATCAATAAAGTTTCAAAACTGCATAAGTGAGCAAATAATAATAATAATTGTGGAAATATGTTCCTTATAGGGAGCTAGCTATAACTAAGTCACTAATGAACAAATTAAACGAGTCATTGGACAAAAAAAAATGAATCAGGTGAGAACTGAGAATATCTAAACTTTTTTTTTTCAGGAATTAAGTATTTTGTCAATATTACCGAATAAATTCATGTATCAAATCCAATGGTTAGATGCCATATAACTTATTTAACAAAAGGAAAACAGCAGAAGAAAAGAATGCATAACCCAATTAGTCATGTATTCAACTAATTTAATTGAATAAAGTATGTAAATTATTATAAATTTTTTAACATTTCTTTGATTCTTACAAATAAAGAATAAAAAAATTAAAAAAAGAACCCATTTAATCATGTACTTAACTTACTATGGATCTACTCCTTCTATTTATAATTTATAAATTCAAGATTATATTATTTATTCTTTTATCAATTTTTTATCAGCAAATCAAATATCTTTATCATTAAAATGGGTATAAGATATATCCATCCAATTACAAAGAACTAGGGTTCTTTCCACCTATACACCTACCAAACTTGGTTACACAACATTAATTGAAAAAAAGGAGCAATTAATAAGGGGTAACCAATCAAAAGCCCAACACGTAAAGAGAGAAGAACTATCTATATACAACATATTGAACCATTCTTCACAAAAACCCAGACCATGCATGTTTTCCTCAGCCACCCGCTCTTTACCAAAAAAACCATACCACCATACCATCAATAGCAAAATCTCATCATAGGAAATGATTTCGACACCAACCTGCCAACATAGGTAGGGATTCTAAAGCATGCCCCCGGATATAGATACAATATTACCATTGTACATGTGAGTAACTAAACCTTTTAGATGGCCCCAACAGCGACTTCCAAGCATTTAATTAACACGAAATCCTGCCACAGCTTCTCTATCTTGAAAGACTTGTTATTAAGAATGCATTGTTTCCTGCATGTTCAAATGAACCAAGCTAGAGCACACCACATAATCTCCCACACTACTACAACCGAGACCTATGACAATGATTATAAACCCCATACGATGACAGTTGTAGAACCATTGTTGTTACATGTGTCGTTGGAAATGAAAACTTTCGACGACGGTTCTAAAAAATCGTCTTTGTTGATTTTTCTAATTCAACTCCTTCGAAGACGGTTTTTAAGGGATAATCATCTTTGTATGTTGACATACAAAGACGGTTTTATCTTAAAACCGTCTTTTTTCCATTTCAATTTTTTTTATTTAACACCTACGAAGACGATTTTTAAGAGATAATCATCTTTGTATTGTGACATACAAAGACGGTTTTTCCGAAAGGTACCATACCAAGACGGTCATTACATGCAACCGTCTTTGAATCATTTTATATTGTTTTTAATTTTTTTTTGTTGATGTTTCTAAGACGGGTGACAAGGGAACCGTCTTAGATTGATATTTTTATTTTGGACATTTTCCCACCACTATTTTCTCTTAGCAGCATTATTATTGCGTTACTTGTACAAATATGTCAAGCACTCACCTTTAAAGTAGTAGATACATAACTATTTCAATTCATAAAATTGTACACACAAAAAATCACATGTACAAGTAGAAATCTTGACAGCATGATTATAATCAAACTCAAGATTCCATGGTTTATGATATTCAACAATAGCACATGAAAAATAGAAATACATTAACACAATCTTTGTTCAAGCAACCAACTGAACAATACAAACCAATCTGTCTGCTCAATTCTGTGGATATTTGTATAAGCAAAACTGAAGTAACCCATAAGCAAACACAGTAATACCTGGTCAAGTGAGTCTGTCCTCCTCCTAGCCGTTTCTGGTTCACAACTCTTCATTGCACTGGCTTGATTTCTCCTATATTGATCTTTATTTTAGCAGTCAAATCAGAAAATAAGATCTTCTTACTAGGAGGAGTCTTCATAAAACCTTTCATGTCTGGAGAGCCAAAAGCTACTTCATATGGAATTCCTATTGTTTCAAATAGCTCCTTCACATTCTTTCTTTCATCAGTTTGAGACTTTAAGCTCAACAGTCATTTGTGTTGAAAGGCACTCAGAGATTCGCTGCAGCTACAAGTTGTGAACTGATTGAATTATGTAACCTATGCAATGACGGGGTGTGTCTGCAAAGGGGGGAAAACTATGGTTACCAACCAGAAATGAAAATTTGTTATCCATGTAATACAACACCCTTCAATGTCTCTAAATCCACAAGAGGAACACTACTAGACAAGCCATATGCACAAAATCACAGAAAATGTAAATGCAGACATGGATTATGATGTGGGTCTCTTAGTGTTTCGGGTGGATTTTGTAGCTTCTAGGTAATGGTGCTTAATTTGTGTGGTGTAGTTGGGTGATACACAAATAAACGGAGAGGGAGAGACGTGAAGCTACTTGAGTGTGCTAGACAAGGAAAATACAAAGAAATACTACAATGAAACCACAAAGCAGAAGGAAAATAAAAAGAAAAATTTTCAATCAGCCAGATACCAAAAAGTTTGATGACACAGAAAATTCAGGTGACAAGAAACGGATTTGGAGCTGGAAGCTATGAGGATTCTTTCTCATATTGGAATGAATAAACCATAGTTATCAATCCCGGATAGCGGAGTGGAGCGGCTGCCCTCAAAACTGGGATAGCGAGATAGTGGTAGCGGGATGACCGCTATTCTCATGTTTTCATATATGTATTAAAATATTTATAATATAAATATATAAGAGAAATATAACTAAAAATTCATGCACTAATTGTCATTAACAATAAAAACTAATCAAAGAAACACAATGTCCATTAAAATTTGCCAAATGTAACTAAAGTTCTAGAAGTTCAAATTCAAAATAAACAAACACAAGCTTCTTAAATCTTAATTTAAATCATCATCCTCTTCCTCTTTAACATTGATGTCATTCTCTTCTTAGTATAAGTTTATATGTTTGTTTTTCTCCAAGTATTACAATTATGTGACTATGATTTTCCAAGTGTTTTAATTGTGTGAATTGAATCTTTCAAGTGCTACAAATTTGTGATTTTAGTCTTCTATTAACT
>PYAF01000858.1:294588-311525 GCA_007407185.1 Glycine tomentella
TATACATACAATCATAACAAGAGCTTACCAATGAAACAAAGGAGAACAACAATCCAAACAGCTATTCGAACAGGCTGACTGTATTGCATTTGGTATTGAGATCTTTGAAGCTGTCTCCGAATAGCACCATGCCATGCATATAGTTGCTTGTCATGGGATTCATCACAACTATCAAGGCCACTCTTACTTCTTTCACAGCATGCATTGTTGCCCTGTTTTCAATAAAAGAAAAAAAATTACATATCAGTAATTCAACAAATGTATTAAAAATCACTCAAGCAAGTCACCATTATGAGAGAGACAACAAGTGCAGATTAAGAACACACCCTATTCAATCCAGCTATTGGAAGTGTTTCACTATCAGTTTCTTTATGATGATCCGCTGCTTTTAGCTTTCTATAACCATTCCTAGGCCACTTCAACTTAGAGACGGATTCCATGGAACTAAGAAATCCTGATAAACTTGGTACCTTGTGCATTGGACCAGAAGAACCACTTGAGGAACTCCACTGCTGGCTGCCCAACGATGCCCATGTGATATCTCCTCCTTCGAGTCGTCCCACCCAGATGAAACATGAAAATCCTTCAAACAATCACTGGCTGAAACGTTTTCACTTAACCGTGGATCTTCAATGTCCCTGTTGTTAGCTGCTGGCATTCCTAAAAGAAACAAAGCAAGGTCATCCTGTTCTCCTTCATCTAAACACAACCAAGGCAGAGACGCCATGCCTCCAGGAGCGACTGATTCACTCAACGAATGCTCAACTTTCATTATCTTATCCTCAATTGCAGTGATAAAATCTCGGTGCCTATTTCTCGCTTCTTCACCTGAGCTTTTGCCATAACTTGACCTCACCGCCCGTGCAAATTCCTCTAACTGCATTGCCAACCAAAGGTGCAATCATATCCCCATTTCAACAACAAAATATGTCAAGTGAACTAGCTATTTTTGTAGCATATATTTACCAGTAGTAGTAGGAATTACCTGCCATTTGGCAGTGCCAAGTGCAGTGCGTAGATCTCTGCACAATTCATCAGAGTTCCACATGCTGGATGCATCTTTTGTTGCATGTAACCATGTCCTATATGTAGATTCCATCCTTGAAAAACACAATTATAATAAATCATCAGCAAGAAATTATAAGATTGAGCACACAAATAAACTTAAAAACTTGAAGCTTCTCAATTCTTTGCATTCAAAATATTCAATAGAGTAGAAAAAAGGAACAAATTTAGTAAGTTCTACTTCTATTCTTAAATTTCCTCTTCAGAACCAAATAGATTGCAAATAACATAAACGCATAAAGCTAATTGGAAAAAAAATCGAAGAAAGCTAATGATAAATACGCAAACGGATATACCTGTCTGCAGATTCATGAACTTCTTCGGCAGCGTTAAAGAAAGGATCCTTTTCCCACCGGTCAAAACTCGAAGCCATGAATAGATATGCTTAACTTGAAATGTCGAGTAATAATCGCAATGATTGAGAAAATTAATGAACCCGAAAAATAAAACCCTAACTAAGGAAATCTCTGAAACAAACACCAATTAGCAAAACTAAAAGACCACCAATTCCCAAATCCACCACAAACGAAGAGGACTGAAGAGGAGCAAGGAGATGGAACCTCCAACATCGTCATCAAAAGCCCCAATCTTACAAATCAAAACATGAACTAAATAAATAAAACACATTAAAAAGAGAAGAAAAAAATGGATAAGATCCAGGTGTGAACCTCTTCCTCGGGAGGTGGAGGAACTCTGTCTACTCTCTTCTTCCCTTGTTATCATTCATTGTGAGATGAAAACAAAATAGAGTAAGAAAGAGAGGGATCGGAGATGTGAGTTGGCCTCCGATGATGGCCATGGCGGAGGAAAGAGTCCCATAATGTGGGGAGTGCCCTCTCGCCACTTTTTAAAAACCTTAGGCTTTGTTTGGGAGAGGAATTTTAGAGGGAAATGGAGGGAAGAGAAAGATTTATGTAGAGATATTCCCTTGTTTGGGAGTTTTAATTTTTGAGGGAAAGATTTTGAGGATTTTCAAAACTCCTCCGAAATCCTCCAAAGCCTTAAAATTGTTGTCCCCCTATTTGGGGAGTTTTAGAAGGAAAAGTAACTAAAATTATTATTATACTTAATAAAATTACTATCCTACCCTAGTCAGTGTAAAATATATAATGTATTAATTTTTTAAATAAGGAAAAAATTGTAAAAATTTCTTATTAACTCTCTATTTCTCTCTCTTAATATATTTTTAACTTCCAAACAAGGAGAAAGGAACTTCCCTTATTTTCCTCTCTTTCCTTCTCCTCCCTTCCCCTTGAATCTCTTTCATCCCCCTCCCCTCCTAACTCCCAAACAAAGCCTAAAGGGGAGGTAGAGCGTCAGAGAACGAGAGGGAGACTAAGGGTCATAATAAAGTAGAGGGAGACATTTAAAAAAAAAACGTAAAACTATCTAAGACGGTTTTTAAAAAACCGTCTTAGAATCACAGATTTCAAAGACGGTCTTCACAAACCCGTCTTGGAATGATAGATTCTAAGACGGTTTTTTCAGAACCATTTTCGAAAACATCTATATATTTACAGAAATGCCACCACACAGGATTCTAAGACGGTTTTGATACAACCGTCTTCGATTCCGCGTCTTAGAATTAGTGGCATGTTTATTGAAATCAACTTTTTTTTATTAGTTTTTCAAGTCAAAACTCAAAATAACTAGAAGGAACCATGAATCTCAAATTCCTATATATATATATATATATATATATATATATATATATATATATATTAGAAGATAAAATACAACTATAGTTATAATATTCCATTGTGCAATGTTTATTTACCGGTACCTGTTCTTCTTCTTCTTGGTTATAGTATCATATATAATAAGCTTCATATTTTTGTTATTTTACAATTTTTTCAATTATACTTATTACTCATACATTTTTTTACGACATATTAAGTTATAAAATAATTTCTTATTAAAAATTCATAAGAATATTTAGTTAGTCAGCCCCCCTCCCCGCAAAAGTACATCATATATTTTAATTCTACGAATAATTAAGAATACAAATAATTTAGATTCTATAGAACATATGTAGTATAAAAATAAAATAAATTTAGAAAAATAATTGAAACAAGTTGACAAGAAACTAATTATTTTAGACAACTTTATATTTCTTGGGTTACAATATATTTTATTTTACAGATATTTCTACAATTCATAATAAAATTCCCAATCTTTGATAAAAGAAATTATAATAATATTCTATGTTGTAATTACTACTAATACTAAAATAAAAGGAGTAATAAATAACACAATAAAGTAAACAGTGGGTAAAAGGAATTGTTAAACATAGAAGGCTCGAATGGGACAGAATTGTTACCTTAATTACGGTTGGATGACTTCTTTGGTATGTATTTGAGATTCAATTTCTAGCCTTTTGCGATTCAGTTCTTCAATTTTTTCTCAAAGCTTGGCATACATATCCTGCAAAACACAATTACAAGTCACTTCTATGAGTTATCTGCTGGAACTTACAAATTATAAGTATCAAATACAGGAAGTCTTCTTATTCAAAGACACAAAGGATAAAGTCTACTATGTTTGTCTGTAGATTAATTGGTAGGGTGAACCCATGTTTCTTGAGTGGAAAGTTCTAAATTAAATGATATTGTTATATAATGAATTATAACAGTTGTGTGGCCTTTGTTTAAACTCTGCTCATATGAAGTCGGCGAAAAAGTGTTGTTTATGTCATTATGAAAGATGGATACATTGGGAAATTCATATGACAGATAAAAGTTACATAATCAACAATGACAGAACCTCAGAACAAAGAAAGCATCAAAACGGGAAAAAAATAGAGTCGTGTATGATCCTAAATGGCCAATCAACAGTATTTTCTTTCATGTAACAATTTTGAAACTCAACCATGCAGAACTGCTCATTTAAGGTGACTGGTCTTCCTTCTAAGTTAAAGGAAATATGGTATGGGGACTGGGGAGGGTCATGGTCTGTGAATTTGAAATTGTGGTTACCCATTCATGAGTTATTTGAGCATTTTTAATTAATGTTTTTTTTTCCCTGTCAAATGTAGTATGGGTAAAGAAACTCTTGGTGAATCAAAAGGTTGATGTCCTATGGGTAAACAATGTTGGTGGTGATATGCAAGTGTGCTACATAATGTTAAGGTTATAACAATTGTATAAGGCGTTGTCCGTGTCAGAATGCAAAAAATTGGGGAAAAAGTGGTACCTAATAAAGATACCAAGGAGGCTTTGAGCAACAGCTTTGGATGGGTTATACCAATCCTTTGTCACCAAAGTTGAGTGTGGAACCTTAGAATCTAATAAATGCTCTATTGTTGGCAATTTTAGTTTCTTTATTCATTTCATACTATGCATTAAAACGGTAAAAGCAAAAATATTTGAGTATACCATTTCATAGTTTCTTTAATCATTTCAGATCCATTTCATAGTTTTGAGTATACCATACAAATTTTCCCACGAGGCCAAGATCGTTTTGACCGACAAGACAAATCTACAATAAGCGCTATTCTTGGCAACCTAAGTACTACTAGTCCATATTATTTTATTACAGGAAACCAAGGTGATGGTAACTACACTACTAACTTTTTCACCCCATTTCCTAGAGACAGAAATAATAATACTAATTTGTCTATCTTTCTCGTAATAAAGGACCTAAGGAGTCAACTAATTCATCAAGCACAAACTTAATTATTCGAGCAGCAGTTGGTGGTTCTTCCATTATGCTTGTGTTATTAGTCCTTGCAAGTGTTTATGCTTTCCGCCATAAGAGAAGGGCAGAAAGAGCCATTTCTCAAAGCAATCCTTTTGGTAAATGATTATAAACTCAGTTCCTAGAGTTATATGGAATTCTGTTGATTAATATTAATTTACACAAAATGCAGGAAACTGGGATCCAAATAAAAGCAACTGTGGCACTCCTCAGTTAAAAGCAGCAAGGCGATTTGCATTTGAAGAAATTAAGAAATACACAAACAACTTCTCACAAGACAATGATATTGGATCAAGGGGTTATGGAAAGGTCTTGAATGTTTCTTGTTAGCTCTAATGCACTGTTATGATTTATACATATGTACAAACATAAAGGACGGATGAGAACTATCCATATAAGAATATCAAAGTTTAATCATACAACCATACATGACTGGTCATGATTTCTTGTTCTCATGAGAATAGTTCTTACCTGATATTTGTTCTCAACAGTTCACTAAGTATTTTCTGTCAGTTGAATTGTTTTTTTGGACCAAAAAATTAAAATAGAAAAAAAAAATATATATATATATATATATATTGATTGACTGTTCTATTTTTTTTGGTCTGTGCCTTGAAGGCTTTTCACCCTATATTTTTTTTCATGATAGTGTATAAGTATGATTTAGAAACACCTGGCACAAACACAAACGTGCTAGTCATTCATTAGCAACAAATTTTATAAGAACATTTTAATAAATGTAACATTTGTTGACAGAAATTTAACTATATACTTCTAACAATAGACTATTAAGTAAATGTTCACAGGTTTATCAGGGAAGTAGGGAAGGCTAGAATTCAAAGCTGAAATTGAACTCCTTTAAAGGGTCCACCACAACAATCTGGTTAGCCTTGTGGGATTCTGCTTTGAACGAGAAGAACAAATGCTGGTTTATGTTGTTCCAAATGGAACTTTGAAGGATGCTCTCACAAGTATTTATATATATCTACAGCGATATTACTATCTGTTTGGAATTTTTAACTAATTTAATTGGATTATTTACATTTACATCCACCTTTTGGCCAGTAGTCACTAGTCACCATTCAGTTTCCTAAGTGTGACCACTTACCACATTGGCAAAGCACTACAAAATATCTGTTTCTGAAAGATAAACATACTAAAATTCTAGTTCCAATGTTTCTTATAATTATGGCTTTCAAATCTGGAAATGGTTGCTTGATGAGATGTGTCAAATTCATAATATTATTGTACCTAATAATTAATAACATGCGTATAATCTATGCAGGGAAATCTGGAATTGTGTTGAGCTGGAGTAGAAGGCTGAAAGTAGCCCTTGGTGCTGATCAAACTCCTAAGACTCATGAATCAGGTTGTTCAATGGAAGAAACAGGCTTAGTGTGATGAATGTCAATTCAAGATCTGAATTTGGATCGCGCGAGAACAGGTCACAAAGAAATCATGCACCAAAGTTTAGTGTGATGAATGCCAATTCAATATCTGAATTGGATCAGCGAGAACAAGCCCCAAAGAAAGAACTTAGGTGCATAAAAACTATACTGTCGATAGAGTGAAAACTGTGACTATTTTTCCTGCAATGCACTCTGCTTCTTTCCAATTCCATCATGTCCTAATCCTCATTCTCTTTGTAAGATGTGTTATGAGACTTCCTTTAGACCCAAAATTAAAAAAGAATTCCGCATAAAACAAACTAATCGTTTTCTTAGCTTAAAAAAGGTGTTTTTTTCAAAATGAAAAACTAAAGTTAAGTCAAACATGACAGGCAGTCAGCCAGAAGCAATATGCAAAACCAGATCCGGCTTTAAATGACAACTATTATTTTGTTGGCTAAGAATTAAAATCTGAATTTTCTAATAGAAGTATGAAATAATTCAGATAGAGGCAAAAAATAATAGTGAGGATAGGAAAAGAGAACTCTAATGAAACTGGCCATGCAAAAAATATGCAATCCATAATAAAATATTACTACACACCATCTGAAACTTTTAAGTCGTCCATGTTGAAGCCTAAATAGGGTGAAGTGGACAATGATTTTTGGGCCAGTTGCAGCTCTGCAAAACATTGAAAGTGAAATTCAAGCGCTACCCCCTATTGCTGTTTAATGAGCTGCCTCCTAAGAAATCGAGGTTTCTTGCAACTTCTTGTAAAACCAAAAATTGTGTATTAGTACAAAGGCCTCTTACACAAAGGAAACAAACTGAAAGAAAAGCATATGCATATCAGAATCACAGAATTGATACATGACTGGGAGGAAAAAAATCTAGGTTCCAAGAATATCATGCTCACTTGAGGTAGGTTCAGTGTCAATGTCTACATAGTGTGGTGAATAATAAGCAGAGTGCTCGATTCTATCTGAGTGCTTCCTGCATCCGAATTGAAAATCATATAAGAAAACAACATTAATGGTAAGACAGAATCTTGTTAAAAGGTGCTTCAGCCTTTAGCAGCTACTAAGATCTTAAAATGTAAATAGTAATTCATGGTAATAGCATTAGTCAATGTCTCATTTTACGACATAAAGGATATATAGAGTAAAGGTGAATAGGTGAGTTTTGACTTTTGAGACTTCAAATAATCATCCACTAACCACAACTACACATGCTTTGGTGCAATACAAGCAAATTTCAAGTTTGAATGATAGAGCAATACAAGCAAATTCCAAGTTAGAATGCATAATATAATTGTTGAACAGGTTTATATTTTATTGTTCATACAACATGCATAATAAGGAGTTCCTCCAAAATAATGGCCATACTCCTTCATGTTAGTTGTTATAATTCAAATGAAAAACACATATGCCACTTTTAAAACCCAAAAAGAATGGTAATACATAGGGATATTCCATGAACGACTGTTCTAAGACTGATTACATAATAAAAAAGCTTATCAAACACAGACCCACCCAAAACCTTGTACTGAAATACGATAATATACCCTAACCCAGAACATAACACCAAGAAAAATACCCCTAACCTAGAACACAACACCAAGAAAAATACCCCTAACCCAGAACACAACAACAAGAAAAACCCCTCACCTTACGCAAATTCGAAGGCGAGACCAAACAAGAGCGAAGGGGCTGCAATCAGTTCTGAACGATCCCTCTTCAGAAGTCGAAGTTGCAATGTCGGAGGTGCGGAAACGGAAAGGAGCGCTTTTGTTGTTGCAGTGAAGGGGTCGAGAGTGTGAGGGTGTGTCGACTAGGGCACAGGAGAACAAAATGCAAATAGCTATTATTGGTTTCCACAAAGATTGAAACTTTTATGTCTTTGAAATAGAGGAAGAATATGACGGTTGTCTATAACCGTCTTCTGTTGCTACTGTGCAAGATGCTAAACTTCAACATAATTGCAAAAATGCCACCGCCGATGATACAAAGATGGTTATCAAATAACCGTCATCGATTCTATGTCGTGAATTGGCCTATTTCTAGTAGTGTATCATATAGTTTTAAAGTAAAAGACAACTTAGGCACCAAGATTCAAGAGATAAGAAACATAATCTCAACTAGCTTGACATTAGGATCCTATCAATCCTATTATAAGCAAGTGTGATAATATTAAGAAGATAATAAAATTGAAAACAATACAAAAGATAACATCGAGGACAAAGAGAACCCTCTATTCAACAAAATCTATAACTAGGAAGAAAACTTCTATCTCTAAGGAAGTCAAACTTTAGAAAATCCGAAAGATCATCCCACCAAAGGAATGCAGTAGCGTGTAGCTCGTGATTTACTAGCTTGTCTGCGCAACACAATTACCTTTACCATATAGATGCGAGACAACAAAGAATGTACGCCCTTTGTTTTTGCTGTTACAGAAGAAGCAGCTTCTTAAATAGGATATTACCTCCCTCACAGCGCATTCGTAATGTTTATCAAATGAAGACAGCTCTGCGAACGAGTGCTAAGATGCCAAGGAACAATATAACTAGACATGAAAGCTACAACTACAATGCTAGAATCATATTCCAACCACAATTTAGGCCAACCACAACCACATGCTATTTTAATAGCAGACATGTGGCTCCACAAAGCTTTGCACAAAGTGAAAAGGTTAGACCCAAATGCAAGGAAAAACAACCCAAGGCCCGGCCACAATGATCTCTATAAATCCTTCCACAAGTTGTAGTGCTAAAGGATTCCCTTGTAACGCCATCAACATTAAATGTAGTCCTTCCACGCAAGGGGATACCAAAAGACTGTTTTGATAACTGGTGCTTTACATGGGTGAATAACAACCTTTAAGTTCTTAAGAATGACAAATTCATCAATCAAATTATGCAAAGAACTAAAAGATGAGTTACCTGAAAGAGATATCATTGCATTAACAATTCTATTAATAATGCTAGATTTAGATATCGGGCTCTATTAAAACCTGGATTGATTTCTACTGATCCAAATAAACCACATTGTATTAAGGATGACTACAACAAAAACATCATGCACTTGCTGCTCCTAGGACCATTACAAGCCTTCAACAATGCAGTTGGGGGAAGAAATATCAAAATTGCAATTAATAAGCATACTCCCCGTCCAACTATCACATAATATTTAATACACATTTGCTTCAATGTTATAATTTTAAGAAACACTTACATGATCCACACTTAAATAATTTTTTTATTTACACTTACTTTTGTTTCACTTAAAATTTTAGTTCTATTATAAGTAATAAAATATTGAAACCGTAACTTATAGAAGCAACATAGCATAACTTTAAGCAACTTAACATAACACAGATCTTCTCCAATTGTAAAAGAAAACTAAGCAACAATATCCTAAAATAAACAACTAGTTAAGCAACTCTCATTGAAGATGTTCTAATAATATAAGAGCGTTCAAATCTAAACTAATAAAAAATTTACTACCTATGGTCCAAGTTCTATTAACTAATTAGCCAAGATTAAGAAATTTGATTAATTAAGTTGAAATCATTAAATTTGTCTTAAATTAATTTTTTTGGTTCAAAACTATCCATGTTAGCAAAACTAACAAACATAAATGTTTTGTATTTGTCTCACTATCAGGTTATTCTAGAATTAACTTTAATGAAGGGTATTATCATGAGAAATAATTAATACAGAGAACATTTTAGATTGGATCTTATAAAAGGGACTAAATCACACTTTTAATTTGGATCTTATAATAAGGATTGAAGGTAGTTTTTAAATGAAAGTTCTTGCTAAGGGGTGTCTTAAGACACTAGTTAAGGAATTAAAATTATTATTTTTTATATTGAAAATCATATGTAAGCGCATTTAAAATTTATAGGGGAGCATATTTTTATGCATTACAATTAAAACCTTTTCTCATTTATATTCTTAACTGTGCCCACACAAAAGTTCTCATGTTTGTAGAAGAAGACACAAAGCCATAGCATGCAAAGGCAACATGCCTAAAGATTATCATTTACTTTTGCACACCTCATCTTTTGTATGTACATTTTATCCAATGTTGAATTTCAGGCCTCATTTGGGAGACACAAAAAGAATGTTTACAGAAAAGAATAATTTCCAATGTCGTGTTCCCCCTTGTTGATTCATTTACAATTGGAAAAGGATTTGATTAACTCTTAACAACATTTGATCTACACTACAACATACATTTTTTTGTGACTACAAATAAAGTAAAATTTACTAAAATGAAGGGGGGAGGGGAGGTGGAGATGATGGAAAGAAAAAAAATGAACAAATTTTAGAAAATGTGTATCTCATTTCTGATCATGGAATAGCCTCCAATAAGTGTGTTGGTTGCCAAATTGGGTATGAGTATCAATATGTTGGTTAGAACTCTGTCATTTCCTTTATAACTATATTTTAATGGCCACCAGTTGCAAGCTGATGAATATTTAGCATCAAAATTTCACCTTCAAGTATCCTCTACAAAAACTCTGAAGATGAAATCACGAAAGCGTTTAGAGTATAGCCTTGGATCAACTGCAGAGATTGATGTTGGATCATATTGGAATGATTTGTAAGCATGCTCAAGCCTTTTACTAATGTCATAGTCTTGCAATATGTCTATGATACCAAAGAAGATTATGATCTCATAAAACTCCCCAGTTGGTTCTCCAACCAGCTGAGGAGTGTCACTAGTGTTTTTTCTCGCAGTCATTTCAGCCCTCGCTGGCATGTTCACTCCTAATTGAATCCACCTGAAACATAAAACACAATGCAAATTTTTCAGAAAATGCAAGGAAGAACATATTGACTGAAGAGCATCAAAGTATGATAAACCAAAGGCTTGATTAATAGTGTATGACTATCATTTAAGCAAATTTTAGGGAAAATTAAAAAGGTTTGAAAAATATCAGCCCAAAAAATGACTTGTTAGAAACTAAACAGTCTCACTGATATGAGATAAATTGGAGTGCAACTTGAATTGGTAAAATGGTTCAGTGAAAACTAATGTTTGGTCAAGTACTCAAGTTGAGTTTGTGTTTATTTCAGTCAGAACTTAGGATCTCTCTGGTGGAATCTCCGTCGATGTGGCTCTCTAATGAGCTTTTTAGATATAGACAGGGTCTTCCCTAGTATAGGTTTACATAGTTTTGCCTTGGGTTTGGTTTGGTCCCGCAAGTGTTTTGTTCTTTATGTATATCAAATTGAGTTTGGTGCATAGTTTGTATATTTAGAGGGTGGGGTGCCAACCTAGTTAGGATTCCACCTTCTTGATCCTTATGCATTTCTTTTGGACAAAAAAACCAAGTCAAAACTAAGGTTACTAAAAAATTGAAACTTCTTCCAAGATGAATTTATTGACTATATACCGACTAGGATCTACAATAAAATGATCTGCATCCACTCCAGAAAGACGGGGCAATCCATTGTCAACACCAATTGGGGTGGTGCAACTCGCTAAACTGTGACGAGTAGGTGTAACAACGCCAATAGATGTTGTTTCCTTGAAGTGAAGACCCACCAACATACTATAATCCATAATCCTCTCTTGTTCAAGAAAGTCACAGTCTCTATCCACTTGCCTGCATGAATGCATATTTAGAAATATAACCAACTTCCAAGTACTCCACAACATAAACGTCAAGTCTTAGAAGCCACTTTTTATTGCATCAATTATATCATATACTATTGTAGGCAGTTATGCATCTTATGCAACAATGCAACTTTTTCAGTGAAAGTTTCATATCTGTTAGATTATTGGTGTGGAGTTTGTATCTTTCAACTAATGTTATAATTACTTTATTATCACAGAAGCTAATAAAACATGCTTTTAATGAAACAGATACTTGCATATATAGTGCAGTGTCCTACATGCTATACACACACATAGTTGAAAAAGAAGCGATAAACAAGAAATTGACCTGCAGAATTCTTGAAACCAAGACTTCTGTAAACGGAATATAAAATTTAGGTCAAGGTCCTTAAGGGTTGTTGTTGGCTCTATTTCTGATTCAGGTTTCTCAGTAGTGCGACCGAAGGTTGAACCTTTTAAGTCAAAGCGTCTGTGGATGGCATACTGAGAACAGAACAGGTTTCCCATGATGACAAAGCGAACCTGAAATTGTTGGAAGAGTAATTAGTACTAAAATCTTTATTACCAAAACAATGGTTGATACACACCTCAGTATTAGTGTACTTACCTTCTTCTGAGCAGCCCCTATTAGTCTAACACAGTGGAGGCCAAAGAACTTGGTGACTAGAGTGTTCTCAAAAGCTCGAACATGCTTATAGTATGCAGGAAGCATTCTCAAAAAAACCTACAATCATGTAATCAAGTCAGCATTAACTTATCACTTAGTAGATATATAACAATACATAACCTTAAAAACTCAAATTATTAATTGTCACGCATCATGTCAAAGTGGAGTAATAAATATCTATGACAAGCTTAAAATTTTCTAAACAAATAGTAACAGTCGTTCTTTTGTAATGCATAGATCCATTCTACTACTAGAATTATTACAACTGAAGATTATAAGTGTAAAACTATCTAATTATGAATTAAAAGGATATATACATAATAAATAAACTAATGGCTTATATTATATCTAACTAACAAAAAGGGACCTCACTTTCACTTCTGCTTTCTTCATGGTCTTTATCATGTAACAATCATCATTGGTCAAATAGAAAAAGCTTCCACTTTTCCCAGGGGATGAGAGCTCTCGAAGGGCATCATTGCCACATATTGAAATCATATAATCAGCAGGATCAACTTTGAACAATTTTCTGAGAGCCCTAGAAATATAAATGGAATCAGTTTAAGTATAGTTATAGACTAATTATTATACTTATGAAACAATTACAATAACAACCATGAACTTCATAGAGATTAGAGACGCATCTAAAAAGTTTTCCTAGTGCCACTTTCTAGAGAAATAAGAACCTTCCTCAGAGCATATCACCTACCTCTTTGTGCCTCAAAAAGAAGGTTATAAATTTTCAAGAGCACTCTCAACAAGTTAGCACATAGCAGATTCTGTTACAAAACATTGTTCACCTAATCAAGACAAAAGTTTGTTGAAATGAAAAATAAGACTATTCAACCCTGATGTCTACCTGAACACTACCGGGCAGTAGTCTTTCCATCTAAATTCACAAGACGGGTGAGGTGGTGTGTGCTTGGATCCTTCTGGTGGAAATCTTGTCCATACTTTTTCTTTGGGATCAAATGCAGAAGACTTCAAATCAAGAGATGCACTGGGAGCAGGTCTTCCAACAGAATGCCTATGCTATGGCACAAGAAGTTAATAATGCTGTAGCAAAAATCAGGAAGGAAATTTTATTTGCTAGAATGTCATGTTCATCACTGATTCATATTATGGTAGACATCAATTTAACTCAAGCTATATTCTATTCTAGAAAATACATTTATCATTCAAAATATTTTAAAACAAAAGAAAAATCTACATTTTTTAAAAAATGAATGTGAGAAGAAAAGGCTAATCCAAACAGCCAGACCGTGAAAATAAGACTAAATTAGATGAAAACAACAAATGTGATTGGTACCTGATGCCTAGTTGCAGATTTAACATAAGCTCATAATTCTTGTGCCCATTAGATATGGTCTCTCCTTGTCTATTGGGATTCTTTATTCTCAAACTCAGCAAATTGTTCTGGCCCAAAACTGAATGATCATCCAAGGAACTAAATCTAGACTTCTTACCTACATCAAAAGCACAAGACCCATCTTCAGAGCTGTAATTACTAATCCTTCCATCATCAGACGTCCACCTTGGCTTCCCACTCCCATCTATTCTCTTCTTATGCACCTGTTTATTATCGTCCTCTCCACCACACATACTCAAAGTCTTCTGTGATGGGTAAATTACCACCTTCTCACAAGGACAAATTTGGCAATCATTCAACTCCACATTGAACACATCCTGAGGATCCCAATCCACGTGGCTATCAGAGGATCCAGATGGGTAATAGGTCCCACTCTGCTCCTTTGGATCTTGACTCCAAACTCCAACATAGAAACTCCCATCACCCCACCTGAATGTGCCATTCCCCTTAGGCAACCCTTCCTCCCAACACCCATCATACCTATTCCCATTACTCCACATCATTGTCCCATTCCCACAAAACACCCCACTCCTCCATTGCCCAATGTACTGGTTCCCATTCTTCCATTGGTACCTCCCATGCCCATTTTGCACCCCCTTCCTCCACTCCCCATCATAGAAATCCCCATTGGGGTAACTCTCAGTCCCTTGTCCATGCTTCAAGTTCATAACCCAAGACCCCTTATAGGTGTCCCCAGAAGAACCAATGTAGGTGCCTCTCCCATCCATGTTACAACTCTTGAATAAACCCTCATATGTGGCACCACTAGGCCAACTAAACCTTCCCCTCCCCATGGTGGTGCCTTTGCTCCACTCACCAACATACATGCACCCATCTGTCCAAAGGTATTTTCCTTGGCCATGGGGGAACCTATCAAGCCATTGGCCTGTGTAGAAGTCACCATTGGGGAGAATCTTCTCAACCTGACATACCTCTGTTGACTCATCATCTACCACATGAGCCACAGACATTGGTGTGAAGATGTTGTTTGCCTTTTTCTTTGCACCACTTGATTTGCGAACCGTTGCTTCCCAACCCTTCACTATGCCGTTGATCTCTCTGCTCATTCTCTTGAAGGTCTCCACTTTGAATCACCCTTCCCGACATCCACATACACACCCCCCTATTCACCTTCATCCATCAAATGCCCACATCACAAATGCCCTTCAATCAGCAACAAATTGTTTGATGAACACAACATGGCAGAAAGCATTCCTGCATCAAACCCATAACAGAAAACACACACACCAGAAGACACACAAATGGACAGAATCAATCAAATTGTGAAACTAAACTCAAGACAAAGAAAATTGAAATTTTTTTTTGCTTTTGGATTTGTGCTATTTATGTGGTTGTGTCAAATGGGTTGTTTTCAGATTTTCAATGAAACTATGGTTCTGTCGGATTGACAAGGTAAGCAAAAGGTTGGTTGGAACCGAGGATTGTCCTTTTTTTCTTTTACTTGTTCTGTACAAGTTTTTCTTTTTCTTTTTTTTATGTCTTTTTTTTTCCTTATTTTTGTATTTTTTTTTTTTTTTAGTTGGAATTCGACCAAAGGGATTCAACTCATGCTTTGGTGGATTTCGACTTAGGCTCCGAGAAGTAATAGGAGACCTGACAATTGAATGGAGCGAGATATATGATGACGGTGATGCCATTTTTAGCGTGAAAGATAGTTTGGTCCTAATTATAGTTTTTTGTTTTAATCACAGATGTGTTTGTACCTTAAGCCGTTGGTTAGATTGAGAATGCACCAATTGGTTTTGGCTTTTGTGGATTGCTACCAGCTTGTGTGAATTCTTCATGGCTCTTAAAGCCAACAACAACCCAGTCACATGCACCATGCAGGGGGAGAAAGTGTCGAAGTGTAATGGTTTATATAGACGACAATTTTAAAGAGAAAATTTATAATTATAAAATGCAATATTATATTATAACTTTACAGCTTAATATCATATCTCTTGTAAAATACAATTTAATATAAAATTGGTTATAAAAAATACAAGTAAATATTAAATTCATCTTTTAACATTATATCGACAAAATAATTGTAAAAACTTAATAACATAATAAAATTGTCGTGTTTTATATATATCTATAGACTAAATAAAATTTTTAATTCTTTTAAAGACTAAATTGTCACCACCATTTGCACATTTAAGGACTAAAATAGTCATTTTATCCTATTTTATTTTACAAAAAGACAAGTATATTATGTTGTAGATTGTGAATATTTAGCAATTAATTTTGCAAAAAAAAAGAAAAAAATAAAGAGAATATAAAAAATGACACTCCCTCCAATCTTAATTATAAGAAGAAAAAACATATTTGATTTCACACTTAGCAAGGAAGTTAATCACTAAATTGCATTAATTCTCATTGAAAAGAAGTTTTTTCCCCTTAAATTATCCTTCGTTAGAATTTAATATCAAACATAAAATATAGTCTTTAGTCATATTAAATGAAAAATAATTTTATTAAATACGATAAAATTAGTTAAATTTTATTATATTTGAGAAAAAAAATAAGAGATTTTTGTTGTATTTAATAAAGAGCAGAAAGAGTACTAATTGGTCAGTCTTAATAGAGGTAAGACTAAGTGTTGAAAAAAGTTTGTTTCATGTCCATACTGAAGAAAAATATTGTTGCTTAAGTGTCATTTTAATATTTTGATGTGGTATTTTTGCCTTAACGTGAATCTCTGTGATGTGTTTCCAAACTCTAAGTAGGATTATGTCCAAAATCACGTGTAAGGATTTATTTATAATAGATCGTTTGTTATTTGTTGTATGAAAGTAGAAGTTAGTTTTACAAAATCGTTTAATAATTATAAAATCTTTAAATAAAAAAAGACCAAATTGTTTTACTTATTCGTGAGTATCATATATATATATATATATATATATATATATATATATAATTATTCACATGTATACAAAGTAATAGATAATTGTTCATTTTAATTATAGCTAATTTAGTTTCCCCTGTCCTGTACGGATATTAATTTTATAATTTATAATTATTAGTTTATATATTATAACTTTTAATGCATTTATCTATTATATTTTAATTAATAAAATATATATATAGTAGTTAAGGATATTAATATACTCATACCAAAATTT
>PYAF01000858.1:311625-330533 GCA_007407185.1 Glycine tomentella
AAACTTATTTCAAATGGATGTGTTATTATTGAAACTTCAAATATTCTTTAATATTTATTCATATCTTTATCGATTAATGTATAAATATGATTTACGAATTTAATATTTCCTTTCTATATTTTATTTTTATAATTTTTAATTACATTGTGCAAAACTAAAAACTGATATAACTTAATACATATTACCTAAAAAAGTATATTATTAACTAAAAATTACTAATAAAGAATGAAATAAACCAATCAATTATTTTTCATAGTACATTATTAAACAATATTAGGATTGTTGTTAAAAAATGCTTAAAAAGGAATGAAATAATTGATTAACAAAAAAATTCTAAAAATAGAATAAAAATCTTTTATTAAGAATAAAAGTTCTAAAAATACAATAAAAATTTGTTATTAAGAATAAAAATTCTAAAAACAAATTGTTGCATTTAGTTTTTGATAACAACGGGACGAACGGCCCAAAAAACGTAGCAACCTCAACACTAGGAGACTGCTCAAATATCATAAAACCCCTGTCATCCTCGCAACCTAAATTCGCCAAAGCATCCGCATATCTATTGCCTTCCCTATAGATATGGGATGAGCCCTCATACACCAATCATATCTCAACATTCGACGGATTTGATGAACTAGGCTCCAACTAGTTGAACTTCCCTCCTCACCTCCAGAGATACCATTAACTACACTTTCAGAATCAACTGGAAGCTCCACAGCACGAAACACCTTAAAACCTGGCCAACTTAATTAAGCCCTTCAACCCCCCCTAACTCAGCAACAAAAGGATTAGCAGGACCCACACTCTTCAAGAAACCACATTTCCAATCCCCAGCCGAATCCCTTATCAAACCACCACATCCAGCCATGTCATCATCTCCTCGAGCAGCTCCATCCGTATTTAGAGCCACCCTACCCTCTGAAGGCGGATTCCATGTAATCAATCGCTGTACCTTAGCATTTGGAAGCCAAATATGGGAAGGCAATCCCGAAGAACATGAATAGAGGTTTCCTCCACATTTGGACAATGATGACAAAATGGGCTCCCCCCTCCCCATATCTAGCAGACCTTTGCTTCGTATTTAGCCGACCATGACTCACTTGCCAAATGAAAACAATTATGCGTTTCGACACCTCAAGTTTCCAGATCCATTTCCATCACCCATATTCTCAAGACAATGAAAATGATTATTTCTTTTATATGCACTTGCAATAGAAAATTCACCTATTTTAGCTCCTGGCCAAATACATTTATCAGGCATGGCATCCTCTCTTGGGGGAAGAGTAGAGGTAACTAACTGAATAATTCCTGGTGGCAATAAAGCAGATAACATATGTAAATTCCACTGCCAATTATCCTTTACAATATCCCCAACCTTCAAATCCTTTAAACGAGAAGGAATCTGATCCACCATATCTCCTAAGCATAATTCTTCTCTAATCCACCTATCAGTCCACATATTAACTGATATCCCATTACCAATAGCCCAAAATTCCTCCTTCCCCAGGTTTGACGAAATAGCTGCCATATTCTTCCAGAGACTAGAATCATTAGCCTTATACTGAAGCATACCACAAGTCACTGTCCTGGCATATTTAGACTTGTCATCTGTATTTTAAAATACCATATCGGTAATGTAAATTGTAAAGTACATGATTTATTTTTTCCCATCACAATAAAAATTGTGACTGAAGAATAACAGTAATTAGGGAACATGGAATAAATCTTGTGAAGCTACCTTGTACATATGGCCTTTGTAGTATCTAAGAGTAATGGGCAATTGGAGACTAAGAAAAGAAGCATTTTACACATGATTGATAAAATTATAGCAAGACATTGATAGAACTATGTATTCAAAATAAAATGTAACTCACAAAATTTGATTTATAAAAGCTGTGAAATCTAAGTATATATGAAAGAACCATCAAGTTTTGATTCTCTAGATAAGTTCCATGGCAGATAAAATATAAACCTTGTAACTCAAATAATGAGGATCAATATATAGACCCGAATTTCTTTGCCAAGAAAACGATATTGTTCCTTCTTCACCTAAAAGGGTCGGGGCCAGCCTTGTCATGTAGCAAATGAAAGTGGATTCGGATTAATATAAAAACTAAAGCTAAAACATAACTGATCACTACCAAAAAAATGCTGAATATATTTAATATATATTAAATATTAATATGTTCACATGTAAGTCCAATAAGTTATTATATGGTTATGGGTTTATATGGACTGCAGTCCAATAACTTGTTATATTACTAGGATTTTTCCTAAGTTTAAGGTAACATTGTTGAGTATTCCACATCTGATGTCTCTTGGTGTAATACTTCAAGCATCTAACACTAAACTCTTCTCTCTCTCAAACCTCTTACCTTCAACAATCTTGAAGTATTAGCTTTGTGTATCGGATTTGAGTAAGTAAGGTGTTGTTTCGAAAATCTCATCAAGAGGAACTCAAGGGTGTGATCACTTTCATGTTTCGACGGAAGGATTGACCAAGATCTGAGTTTGAAAACTCTACAGCCGCAACCTTTGAGTCCAGCTCCTGGAGATTTCAATCGATTTCATGAGTTAAACCTTGTGATTTTTGTTCTACCCGTCAGGACGATCATTTTAATTGGTCACTTGCATAAGGAGATACAGCCATTGGAAGTTTCTGCAGTTTTCTGACAAACTTTTCCAGCGAACTTTTTCGGCAAGTTTTCAACAAGTCTCCGACGACCCAAAATAGTCGTTCTTAAGGTTTTTGGGCGTTCCAGATTCATTTTAGGGGTCAAATCTGAAAAATTTAACCTCTACAGTGCTATTTTTTGAAAAATTAGAAGATTTGGTATAGTTTGAAGGATTTTAAGGTGCATTCTTTCTAACTATTTTACTTTGATTAAAATGGCAAAACATAGCTCCTATGATATCATAAAGCTTAAATCTTTTGATAATCTCTTTGTTGATCTTGTGTTGAGTAAGCTACCTGTTGAAAGGAATTCTTTTAATACTGACATGCACAAACTAAAAGAATAGATGGGATTGAATGAATTAAAAAGGTATATTCATATTGAAGATCAAAACATTTGTAGGAAGAGTTTGGAACAAGTAGGACAACAAAAGTCAATTGTCAACTTAGTTTCACATTCCTATAAATATAAGATAAATCTAAGTCATCAAAAGTTGAATCTTCTTCACAGTTAGAGGTCAAAAAGGCTATCTTCAAGAAGAAGAAAAAGGACAAGTGTCATAACTGTGGAAAGTGGGATCACTAGGCAGCAGAGTGTAAGCTACCAAAGATGTCAAAGAACAACACACCACTAAATGAGACTAATATGCTAATTAGTGAATCTGAGCCTCAAACCTTCATTGGAATGATGAATAATGGCAAGGCCAGTGTCTCTTCTAAGTGGTGGTTGGATAGTGGTGTTACATGTCATGCGACAAATGATGGGAATTTACTCACTGAGGTCATAGAAGTGAAAGACACCATGAAAAATTGTAATGGTGGTGAGGCAGAGGTGACTCATGCTGGAACTACTATTTCGTGCTTTCTTCAAGTAAGTTACTAACTTTGAAACATGTTAAAGTAGTACCTTTACTAAAAAGAATTTAATATCTATGAGTTTACTTGATAAAGTTGGTATGTATTTTTCAACTATGAATGGTAGAGTAACTTTATCTGTTAACTCATGCTACTTCGGTTGTACATTTATGATTAATGGCATGTATAGATTAAGTTTAGATAATGATAGCATAAACCATGTTAGTTACATGATTTGCTTGTTTTAACTTCTTCTTTGTGCAATACATTCTCTTGCGTTACATTATACATAAAGCTTGTACCTTTTTTTAAGAGTATCTTTCCTTTGTTATAACAAGAAGCCTTTTCAAGGACGATCCATTTAAAAAAAATGAACCTCCGTATTGGTTCATATCATTTGAGAAACGACTTTACAACCGAGTGACTCATTCATAGTTTTAAGGAATTTTCCACATAAAGAAACATTGAAACAAAATTGATGGGATCCAATTATGATGATTAATATCGTTCCCTGAGAATTGTTCTCATGCATAAGATGCTTAATATGTTAATTGACTATGAGAATCAAGTTATCTATGATCTTCTAGTAAGTTTATTTGCATATATGCTTTAGAAGCAAAAACTTATTTGCCAAATAAAGTTCCTAAAAAATTAGTATCTACAACTCCATATGTGATATGGGGTAGAATGAATCTTAAACACAACAAGGCTTGGAATTGTCCCACTTACATTAAGAGATTGCAAATAGACAAACTTGAGGAAAGGTATGAGAAATGTAGATTCATTGGGTATCCCAAAGAAATTATGGGAATTTTTTTACACCAACCTTCTGACCATAAAGTGTTTGTGGCAAGATGAGTAACCTTTCTGAAAAGGAAACTCCTTGTAGAAGCTAGTCATGGAAAAACAATTAAATTTGATGAAGCTCAAGTTTCCAATGAAATAAAAAATCATGAACATGGTATGAACACTAAAAGACCTTCCTTTGATGTTTTGAAGTTAACAAAAAGGTTATCACCTCCAACGATTATGGCTTAAAAATCAGTTGTCATCTAGGAACAAGTTAATGAACCAATATTTGGACAAGCTCAAAACCCAATACAAGAGCCTCCTAAAAGGATCCACTTAAGTGCATCATGCACCTGATAAGTTAAACATAATGGTGCAAGATGACTGTTAACACTTTGGCAAGCGTATCAATTTGTCAAAGTAGTAATAAAACAACAAATTCAAGTGTCGAGTACACAAAGACTTTGACTGTACTCAAAGATTGTAAACATCTAATTCTAAGCAATTAATGAATTAAATTGATATTTGTAGAGTAAAAAAGGCATGAAATTAAATTCAACGTAATTTAAATTAAGAAACAGAGCAAGTGCGAAGGAAGAAACACAAACACAGGTGAAGTGATGGTTGATGCAAGATACAGAACATGTTGGGGACTCAACTAACCGAAATTATCCTTGATACAACATTAGAGATTTTTTGCTATGTAACATTATTCTCGTATTACCTTCATCTTCTAATCTACTATAACCATGATTCCTCATGTGAAAGAGCCTAAACCACATAATTTTACTCCTAATCCCTTAAGAGATACGCTAAACGATTTGCATTAAGAATAAAAACAAAAATTTTAGGCTAAACAAAATCATTTTATCCCTAGATATGGATCACTTAGAAGTTCTTTTCATTTCTTAGGAAATAAACATTTTTCAATGCATAAAACCTAAATCAAAACATGAGCATGGATGATCAAACCACATACATGACAATAAACTCATAAAATCAACAATAATACGAAGATAACATTAAATAGATAGTGGGAATAATTACATCAAGAGTGTTTGGTTGTTGAGCTCCCAACAATGGGTAGTTTAGTCTCTCATTGTCATGAAAGACTTACAAAACAATGGAAAGCAAAAGACAATGGTGAGGAATGGACGAAAATGGAGAAACAATTTGTGAAGAAGCAAGCTCTAATGAAGTGGAAGGAGGTTTCCTCATGACCTAGCTTCTCTCTCTTGTTCTCTCCCTTTATTCTGTGTTTTCTCCAATTTCCATCCTTTTTCCCTTAAAACATAGTCCACTTGTATTTTTAGACGTTGGTCGCGCTCTAAGTGCTCCTACAAAGTCAAGCTTGATAAGTGGTCACGCACTAAATGAGTTGGTCGCGCTGAGCAGACTTGGTGTGCTAAGCGGGTTTGTCGTACTGAGCGCGATGCTTCAGACGCTCAATCCACCTTCCATGTCTTTACTATGAAATTTCTAAAAAAAAATACAACCAACACACTATAAATCAACTAATTTTAGCATCTATTAAATAAAAGCTCAAAAGAAACTAAATTCCTACGTTTTAATCACAAAAAGAAGTGTTAAAAGAGGAAAAATAAGATAATTGTTATGTGATTTACATGTAAACTTTACGTATGCATAGCAATTATCAATGACACGCTGGATTTGGTTTTTCATAATTATGATGACCCTAAAAGCTACGCAAAGGCATGCAAAAGCCTAGACCCAAAAAATGGAAAGAAGCCATGGAATCCAAAATGTAATCAATGAAGATCATAGGGTACAAGATCAATTTGTTGTAAATGGATTAACAAGAAAAATATTGGAGCAAATGGGAAGGTTGAGACCTATAAAGCTCGCCTTTTTGCCAAGGGATATCGTCAAAAGGGAGGTATAGATTATGACGAAACCTTTTCTCCCGTGGCAATGCTCAAATCAATTTGAATTCTTCTTACTATAGCGGCATACTATGATTATGAAATATGACAAATGGATGTGAAAATGACTTTCCTTAATGGTGAGATAAAAGAGGATGTGTACATGACACAACCCTAAGGATTTACATCCTTGTTTGATCATAATAAAGTTTGTGAGTTGCAACGATCCATTTATGGATTGAAACAAGCTTCTAGAAGTTGGAACATTCCCTTTAACAAAACAATTGAAAATTTTGATTTTGTTAAATGTGAGGAAGAACCTTGTGTGTACAAAAAGGTTAGTAGGAGTGTACTCATCTCCTTAGTGTTATATGTGGATGACATATTACTGATTGGAAATGATATACCAGCAATGCAAAGTACAAAGACTTGGCTATCAAGCAGTTCTCCATGAAAGATTTAGGAGAGACAACCTATATTCTATGAATAAAGATTTATAGAGATAGATCTCATCTCTGAACTTGGTATGGTTCTTTCAATAGGAGGATTGATTCCATTATTATGTGACAATACTGGAGCTATCGCTTAGGCAAAAGAACCAAAATGATCACACCAAAAGTCCAAACATATTTTAAGAAGGTATCACTTGATTAGAAAGAATGAGAGATCATTGAATGTGGGGATGTTAAGATTGAAAAGGTAGATCGAAAGGAGAATGAAACAGATCCATCCACCAAGGCTCTTGGTATAAAGGAGTTTGACAAGCACAAATAGGAAGTAGGGTTGAAGTACATGAGTAATTGGCTCTAGGCAAGTGGGAGATTGTTGGGAATAATTGTGTATGTCTAAGATCCAATACATCATGTAATCAATTCTAATTCCAATAATAAAATATTGTTATTTCTTTATCATTTTTATACTATGTGATAAAAATAGTTGACTTGATAATGTCCTTGATTAAAATTAAAGATTTGCTATGAAAATGAAAAACAAGTCTCTTATTATTTTAATTTTAATTGTTCTTGATCATACGATTATTATGAATAAGACATTAATAATCCAAATAGATCGATATGTATGTGATAATATTTGTTGGATGAATATTAATAGATCTCATTTATTAATTTACACATATAGATAATGTGCATAGGGATGTGATCATTGAACTAACTCAATTGAGATTTCCTAATGGATAATATTACCTTAAATTGTCAATAGGAAATTCTCACGAAGAAGTATAAATTTTTCTTTGACTTGAGATTGTCATAGTAATTAACATGTCATTTGATATATTTTGATTATGGACACCTAATGCTTTAGAGCACTAGTTGAATGGACATTGAATATAAATAAATATTTGTAGAGTTAATCTCGGTAATGAGTTTTGAGTTGTATAATACAATTAAGACATTGGTCATAACAATGAATGAATGAAGAAATGAGTTTTCTTAAGTCATTCAATGAATAAATTTATTGATTTATTTGAGTTTGAGACAAATACCATACTTTAGAGTTACTTCAGAGGTGTAAATGACAGAAGAAAATATTACATTATTTTTTCATTTGGTTCTTGTAAGTAATAAATATTACTTCATGTTGTTTGAACATCGAGAAATATTACTAGATGTCTACCTTGATTAATATATTAATTTGATTAATATATTACTAGCTTAGTTTTGAATCTACGAAATCACACACAAAATGAGTGTTCTAGTATCTGTTAAAGAAATAATTTTAATATTTGATGATTAATTAAATTAGAGAATTTATTACGATCAAATGATTAATTATTTTTCTAAGTGGAATATTATTATATTTTTTGCTTGCTCTGAAAATATAAATAAAAATATAAACATAATTGAAATGTTTTGATGAAAAACAAAAAATGGATGCATGATGATCATTTCATGCGTCAACAAGTTGTGGAGAATTGTGAAGGACTTCATGGTTACTTTTGAAAATCGAAAGAACAAGTCAAGTGTTGGACTTAGTCAAATTTTGTTACAATCTTTATGCTAATAACTAACATAAAAATAAAAATTATTTTATTTAAATGTAAATATTCTAATAGTGAGTAGATAGAGACAAAAAAGTAATTTTACTTTTAAATTTAAATATGCTAATATCCAATCGATAGAAAAAAGATTTGTTTTTTTAATTTTAAATATGTTAATCGTTAGCATATAAAAGAAAAAAGCATATTGGTTTAAAATCTTAAATAGTTATTAGACAAAAACAAACAAGAGAGACTATTTTTTAAGAGAAGTAGCGTCATGATGCAAATGTCAGGCTTTCAACTCGAACGGGTCGCGCGGATAGCGCCAAGTCTCACACGAGTCGCGCCATATGCCCAAGACCAACCCTCCAACTCGAAGACTTCACGCGATCAGCGTGAAGGTTCGCGCTGTTAGCGCCATAAAAACGGAAGGAAGCCTCCAATTCAAACATGTCACGCGATTAGCGCGGTGAAGATCCTGTTTCCTGAATTTGCAATATATGATTCGAAAATTAGGAAGAAAAAGGGGCTTTGTTACTGGAATTAAATCATCCTCAAGGCAATTATAAAAGGAAGCCTCTGGACTGAAGAAAGACACCTTTGGATAGCAATTGATAACCACTTGGAGAGCTGAATACATAAAATCAAAGCTAGGATTTGCTGCAGAATAATGTTTTCAATGTATGCTTTGGTGTTCTTGATGACTATGTCAGGCTAGATTCTGTACTGTGGTTAGGCCAAGACCCAATGTGAACTCCTCTGTAATTTGACTGGTATTGAATAAAATTACTCTGATTGCTTTATTTTACTATGTTCTTTACTGTTATATTCTTTCTTAGAATTGGTCATTCTATTTAAGTTCTGAGGGTTAGGATTCGCAATAGGGATATTGGGATTCTAATTTCTGACATGAGTAAGATAATAGTTTTTACATTGCCTAGGGATAGGAATGTATAATTGCAGAACTTATAATATATTCTTTTAAAAGCTTAGCTTGATAGAAATCACTAAAGAATTAGGGTTTTGATTCAGGTTAAAGGATTAATTCACTAAGGGATTAGAGATTAGCTAAATTAGGAAAGATTTATTCTCTGAGTAATTAGAAGCAATCGACTTTGATAACCAGTCAAGTGAAAGAGGTAGGAATCAAAGGGGATTGCGTCCTAATCACAATTGTTTCATCCATTGGTTTACAACTTACTCAATTTGCTTTTTAATTCTTTTAAATTCTGTTATTTACTTGATCACTCAATTTCACAACACAACAACATTTTCTCAAAAACAATTTATTTTCCTTCCAATTGCTTAGACTACGAATTACCATAGAATCAGTGTCAATCTCTATGGATACGATACTCTACTTACCTACTCTATTACTTGAAACGAGCGGTATACTTGCCGTTTCCGCAACATTATACTCCAATAACAATAAGAGTTCAATCAAGTCAAAGGTTATTAACATAAAGTATTTGGTTGTTAAAGAAAGAATTCATAAAATAAAGATTTTATAGAACATATATAGGAAAAGACAATATGCTAGTTAACTCACTACCTAATGGTTGACACTTAAAGCGTGAGTATATATGTTGCTTGTATGATGTTGTTTTAGTCGTTGCCTTGATATAGTGAGAGAGTCTTTATGTTCTATGTTTGGATTTAGATTTCATGTGCTTGATTTTTTGCATAAATAAAGATTACGGTTTATAAGTTTATTATATAACTTGTTTATTTACGTGAAATAGTTAAATTACACTTAAGGACTTACTATTGAACTTGCTAAAGACTTTAGTTGAACCAACTAAAAATAGATATGATTGAGATTACATTGCATGTAAGTTCCATCATGCTCGTCCATATTGATCTATGTCATATTGAGTATATTAATGTGGTGGTCATTGGGTCTAGTCACATCGCCTAAGAAATTGTGTTATAATTGTTATAATATGTAGTCCAAGTGAAAAATTGTTAGAATTTCTTATTCCAATAATTAATGTGGGTTAATATTATAAGGCAATTATATATAGCTTAAATTATAGTCTAAGTGAGTTCATTAGAGTACTAAATAAGATGATATGAGCTTAAATGAACAAATGACACTGTTTGTCCACTTGGGAACAATGGAAATCCTATTAAGTTAACAAGCTATAAGAAAATTATAGTCTCCAATATACCAAGTTGTCGCACATAATTTCTCATCTCTCCATCTGAAGAGTTACGAAGCTCCTATTGTAGAATAAATAGACTCCGATTAAAGAAAGATCATAAGAGACCACCTATTACATTATTCATCGATTGTTCATAATTTAATGATTGTCGAAACATACTTATTAGAAATCAAGTATGAATTCAAATATTTTGTTCTAATCCTTAATATTCAGATACACGTTGTAGATCTTAAGACTTTTAATATACTATATATATTAGAATACATATCTATAAATTTTAACTTCCGCATAAATAATAAAAAACAAAAAACAAGAATTAATGATTAAAGATTTCAAGCAAAGAAAACTTCCTTAAAGAGCGAAGGATAAGAATTTTATTACATGATAACCCGTGAACTTGCATGATTATCTAAATACTGAAATCTCATCTCAATTCAATCAACTTGAATAAAAAGACAAAAGAGCTACTGACATATAAACCCGTGACACACCCCATTAGAAAGCTATAAATACGATTGAACTTTAGGCACAGATTTAATTCCATAACATAGATAATTGGCCAAAACCTTCCACTATATAATTAGCAATGAAACCTTATTATATATTACCATTATCCTAAAACCAAACTCACCAATATAGAAGAAATATCAATCCCCAAAAGACTTTGCAATAGCCAATTAATTTGACAATATGGTTGTCACCAAAGTATCATGACAACTTAGGTGTTAACCATTTTATTTAGTGCAAAGTTCACGAGCAACTCCAAGCCTTGAATTGGGCACGTCATAGAGCACACGGTGGTTTTGTTGCTGCATGTTGGCTATGACATTGAGCACTGAGTTCACGTTATCTGGAGCCGAAGCCATGGCCAAGCATGTGGTGCTGCCCGCAGTGCTGTGTATGAGAATGTTGTCCTGAGGCAGGGTCACGTTCATGCCTGAGAACATGAATGTTATGGTGGGTGCAACTATTGGGACTGTGTAGCATGTGTCAAAGCCTCCTAGGGATGTCACTGTCAGGTTTGCCTTTGCTGCGATGGCGACTCTTCGCTGGAACTCATCCCGGACCGCTGTGTACGCCGGTGCAACTAGCCGGGTGAACACCGTGCCTGCCAATTTTCAGCAACAAATTAAAGTTAGTTTTGAGTTTAAATGCTCACAACGTCCAAATCACTTATAATAGTGGGAAAGATATTAATATTTTTCAATACATTCTTATTAAATTCTAACAGTATTATAGTTATGCTATTCATTTGTGCCTTTTTTTCAGTTGATTATTTTCTTTCTCTCGGAAAAATACAAAGGAAAAAGAGAGGCTATACTATGTGAGGTGTTTCTCAAAAAAGGCATGCGGGGCACCGCATGGTGTGAGAGTGATGTATGTTCATATCACGTGGAGCATTTTTACTCAAAATTCTTTCCATTTTGCCTGATTTCATGCCTTTCATTTGGGGTAAAAAACAGGCATTCAATTCGACTTCCATGTTGAAAATTCGGACATGGCATAAGGATACAATCGTGCAACTACTCAAGATACCGCGCTATGTTTTGCAACTAAAATGGGAAATAGGAAAAAGTCACACCAAGATCTCGAGGAAAGTAATCAATGATCACCATATCTCATAACACATTAACAAAATGTAACTTTGCTCAAAGCATATAAAAATTGTACCACTTTCAAATTTTAATTTCAATTATTTAAAGTATTGTATTTAAACTTTGCATTTTAATCTTTGAATTTTTCTCTTCTCGAACGTCTAGGTTGAAAGGCATTATTACCCGAATCAAAGACGGTGCCGGCTCCGGTGGCCGCATTGAACGCCAACGCCTCAGGAGGAATATCGACAACTTTCCGACCAACCCTAATTGAAACCAAGTTGACATAATAGAGTGAAGATCTTCTAGGATTCTTGAGAAGAGGGGTATACTTGATCCTTATGGGCTGGGCCACAGGCCCAAGTCTTAGCGACCCGGAGAAGTTAAGCGATTTGAAGCTGGGCAAGCAATAGGAGAATGTGGACTGGTAGAGGTTTTGGGTCTGGGACAACAGTGACAATGGGCCTCGGCCCAAGCCCAATAACCCCTGTGGTGGTGCACTGGTCCCAGTAATCTTTGCAACACACCCAAAGGTGTAGCCAGGAATAGAATCAGTGGCTAGAGTAACTGTGTCTTGTACCACATTAGCAGCTATTGAGGAGCTACCATAAGTCAAGTTGAAGGTGCACGCGCTGGTTCCGCAACTGGGGTTGGGTACCTAAAAAAAATGTTCACATTAAAACAACAACGTTAGGAAAGAGTTGCTTTAGAAAAAAAAACAAGTCTCGTGAACCCTTGCCTGGCAAAGAGTGCGCATAGTTTTGTAGATTTTGGAATTTGTTGGATTGGTATATAGGCAAAAGAAGTCAACCCCACCCGCTATGGGACAAGGGGAATGCATGTTTCTATGTGATGATAGTGAAGAGAATCATTGGAGTGAAATTACCCTCCTTCCACGTCAAGAAATAAAAAAAGACCAA
This sequence comes from Glycine tomentella, assembly GCA_007407185.1. Taxonomy (NCBI): domain Eukaryota; kingdom Viridiplantae; phylum Streptophyta; class Magnoliopsida; order Fabales; family Fabaceae; genus Glycine; species Glycine tomentella. The sequence goes on from PYAF01000858.1 coordinate 324,503, forward strand.
TGACAAAAAATCAATATGGGCCATCCAAAACTAATCCTCACTATTCTTTAACAATTATCACAATCTTTAAGTAGTACACTCATAAAAGACGTCACAATTGTAATGTAGTGGGACTCCAGTTCACATGATTCATATTTCGTTTTTAGAAAAATATATTAAATGCATTATAATTTTAACAAAAAATTATTCATAAACACCATGCAGTATGCATCCAAAGTTAAAAAGATAGAAGAGAAATGTGTAGATGTTTATAATGATATGATATGAGAAAAAAATGTACAATAGAGTATTTCTACTGGGGATATAAAATCTATCACTTGATTTTAATTGCACATAATTCCATTAGCCTGGTTTTAATATACTACATAATTTTTCACAACAAACTCAATAAGGAAACAGTGTAAAGTTGTGAACAATGAAAAACTGCAATAATTCTGTAAGTAACGATATTGGATATTTCAAAATTTCTCATTACAGTCAAGTTACTATAAGATTTTTTTTTTTTTTTGGCAATACTGGTAAAGATAGAGTTTAAGTTCTCATGCATATTATTTAAATCTTTTAACCTTTAAACAGTAGCCTGACCCTAGTGGGTTCGTTACTAAAAGAGCATTATTGGACCAAATAACTTGAAGCAATAATTATAAGTTAATCAATCATCACACCAAAACGGTAAATTAATTTGGATTTTGCCATGATGTTTTCGTTTTCGTTTTTTGTTTTTTTCCTCCTAGTCATGGAAGCCATGAGTGCTATCCGTTTTAAACTGACAAAGGAGAAAGGAGACAGCAAAAATGAGCTGAAAAGTTACATCTACGTGACATTATAATGTTTGGCTTCTTTCTATTCATGGAATGTGGAGTGTGAAACCTACACGATGAATTAAGAAGAAAAATGGAAAGAACTCACAAAATGTGGTGATGTAAAGTTCACAATTAAAGGGTATGCTTGGATTTTCCATTTGAGGGTCCAAAAATATGTTTGAAAGTAATATTAGTTTGAGGTCATATTTGATTACCCTCCAAAAATATGTTTAAAACTAAAATTTTGCTCAAAAACTCAATATTGGAGAAGTAATACTTGAGATACTTTTGCCAACTTTAATCCAAATATGCACTAACCTGGTTGCATTGAGGAGAACCACAGCTAACATTCTTGAAAGTGGTAGACTTTTCAGAAGCAAAAAGGGTTGAAGTGCAGCCATCACAGGCAGTGCAAGGGATCCAAGCAGCATCATTGCTATTGTCCATGGCCAAGAGCAAGGTTTGGGGTGGAGTGCCAATTTTGGCCCTCACAATGTAAGTTGGGCTTTGAATAATTTGCCTGCCTGAGGCAATGGGCACAACTGACCTCCCAGCCACCATGCTGGCAAGGAACTGCAGCCTGGCTTGGTCCTTGGCCTGCAGCTGGAGGACACTCTCTGCCCATGAAAGTGGCTTTGGTGGCCTAAATGGGGAACATGGGCTGAACACATGGAAAACTTCAAGGGTTGAGCCATGGTCTTGGGTGTCACATTTGGGGGTGAGTCCTTGGACTAGGGAGAAGAGTAGGAACAGGAATAAGGGAGAGAGTGAGAAGAGTGTGGTTTTCATGACTATTGATGTGGTTGGATTTTGGTGCTTTCCCTTGAGTCCTCATTACTATATATAAAGGAAAAATTACAAAATGAAAAATAAAAAAACTAACATTGCGGAAACTTTTTTTTTTTTTTTTTAAAAAAAAGTTTGTTTTAGTATCTTGTGGAAAAGATTTTTTTGGGATTTGTGGGTTAGTAAAGGTATGGGTATATATCTTTAATGGTAGATCGATAGATCTTAAATTGAGATCTTAGACCATTTTTTGGTGGACCTCATAGCGTTAAATATGATTGAAAATCTCTTAAAATATGTGACATTTTTTTCTTTATTGGTAGATCCCCAATTGAGATATTAGATAATTTTAATAGGTCCTCACACGGATTCCACTTTTAAATATTTAAAATTTAATTTAATTTAATTAATTAAACAATTAATTTTAATTAATAAAATATGGAAAAAATATATGAATATTAATAAAACATATAATTAATTTTAAGTAATTAATTTTATTTTTTTTTCATTTTTTTCATCCTATCACATAAAAAATCATTTTTTTGAACTTTGTGCAGATTCTCAGGATTCTTGGGAAGAATCAGATCTCTATATAGAAATCTACATTCCCTTTTTAATGATGGATTTAGAAAAAGAGAGATCTTCAACTTAAAATCTCTCCCTAAAATTCCCACTAAAATTGCTCTATGTGATATTAAGGTTGTGGGATTTTAGTAAAGTTATTTAGAAGTAAGTGGGAGATAAGATACTGGACTCCATTTGGTTTTGTAGCCTACCCTGCCTATTTTCTGTATCACAATTTCAACATGGGAATTACAACCGTCCACTACATACTATGATGTTATGATGGACATGTATTTTATGTAAAATGGTTGAATATTGCAAGAATTTTCTCCATTGGTTAACTGATTTATTAAATTGGAATAAATTAAAAAAATAAAGGATAGATAATCCTATTTTAAGAATTTATTTATAAGGGTAGTTGGGGCTAGATAATGGAGAAGATTGCACATGACTTTAGTAAGCTTTACAGTGGGGCAGAATTATTTGAGCTCATAATAGGATGTCTATTTGGGAACTAATCAACTAGGTATGACAAATAAAGGCTTAATAATAATGTGTATTTGATTTTGCAGTGTCGGGGGATGCTAGAAGTTGTCTGTAAAACTAATAAAGACATATAATTGACATGTTATGGGGTGATCGAGAAAAAAGTGTTCTGCCTTTGACATACCAAAATGAAGTGCTCTTTGGTTGTCAAGGCAAGAAAAACAATGGTCCAAATGTGGGGGAGTGGAAGTACCATAATGCACACTGATTGGACATCAAACACTTTTTCAGAAATTCCATATATTGTTGATTTCTCCTCAGATTTTAACTACAAGATAGAATAATTTTATGACCTATTCTTTTTATTTTTATATATAAGAATTGAAGATAAATAGGCCACAGTTTATAACGATTCTTACATTTTCTTCAATTAAATTAGATCTAAATTAGATTTATTGTTGTGGTACAGAATATAGATCGGGTCATTAATTTCTTGCAAGAAGACAAAGCAAAACATTGCTGCAAACCCACAGACCGTGATTTCAGCTGAATTGCTGTGTCCTCCCTTTCACCCTTTCACTGGTGGTTTTGTATGATTTTCTTATCTTATTCCTTGACTCCACACAGGTATAGCTAGGCATTATTTGCTATGTTGCTTCATTATTACAAATCATTATACACGCAAGTTGCGTAGGATCAAAGATTCATAGATTCAGCTTGAGACCTTTACAATAGGTTTCCTAATACTTAAAGAAAAAGTTATGCACTTCGATATCTTTTCATTTGTTTGAGCTATGTATATGATAGTGCGTACTATATAATGAAATGAAATCTTACAAAGTCAATTTCACTGTCTTTGCCATAACTTCAGTCTTTTATTGTAAATAAATCTGTTCCAGACTGGCATATTGTTTGGAATATATAGGAATGTATTACTATATATTAACGGGGCCATGTATGGGTTATAGTATGCTTTATAGTATTTATTTAATCATTAGAAAACCCTAAAGTGTGTGTTTGATTGAGATGGATATAATGAGATGAAAATAGATGAAAATGTGAGAGATGAAAAGGATGAAAAAAAGTGTAAAAAAAGTTGTTTGATAGAAATAAAAAAAAGAAATGAAAGATTTGAATTAAATTGGTTAGGTGAGTAATTAAAATTAAACAATTATAAAATGTCAATTTTACCTCATTTTTTTTTTTAAAAAAATACTCAATGAAAATTTTCTTGAAAAATAAAATAAAAATAATGCTGTAAAAAAAATTAACAAACATATTATTAATTATGTTCGATTATATGCCCCAGTTGAGTTTTTATAAAAAATTAAATGACCATAATCAATTATATTTTGATCATAATTAATTATGTGCTTAATACTTTAATAAAAAAGAGAGAAACTTTATAATATCATGGGGAGAAGGCCCACATGATTTCACGTGAAAAAGAAAGGGTAGTTTTGGATAGTCTATTTTTAATGTATATTTCAATTATTTTTTATGTTTTATTAGGGTAAAAGTTTTTTATAAGTCTCATCATTTTATTATCTTTCACCTCTGTTTCATTAGTTCCAAATAATACAACTATAATACTTTAAGTCCAATTCATTGTTACATTACTTTTATCATTAAACTTTGGTGGTTCCAAACACTACCTAAATATGGTAAAATGAATCCAAATCTCATGTATCAGTGCCCAAATGATTAGACTCCAGAAGCAGATTTGTTCAAGAAAAGTGTAAAAGATTCTTAGGTTGTCATTGCTTTGTTGTAATTAAAAAAAAATTGCTATTTTATTTAAATGCAAAGTAGCACTATAATTATCGTAAAAATAAATAGCGCTGTAATTTGCAGTGTAGGACCCCATGAAAATGGGAATTTTTATACCAAAACATTGATTTGTTCCGAAACCGACTTGTGTCGGTATCATGATTTTAAAATCTTGAGAGTTTACACGCATAACCACATACAGACACCCACTAAGTGGACAAGTGACATGGTTGTATTATAAGCTATAATAATTTTAATGTTTGAGGTGAGATCTTGATCTGATCAGTGAAGTTTTAAGAATCGAACATGAAACATTAAATTACAGGAAGAGATTAGATTCTCATTTAAGGGGCCATATTCTTCACTTCACTTTCAAATCCCTTGATAAAAGACCTTAGTGGAATCAAGCTCATCTCTGAAGTCATTAAATTGGGACAATATTGGTCTATTATATCAGTGAATAGACATCATTTATAGGACCAAGAGAATCTATGCCATAGGCTGTATTACATGTGATTTCATTACTGTGGTTGGCACTTGAGAAAAGTTTGATATATAGTCATGTTCATCCGGGTTTCCACAATTCAGAAAATCTCTCTCTTCAGTATAGTACACTACCATTTTGGATTTTGGATTGATGCCATCCAAAACTGACAGAATTTGAATTCAATTTCATGTGTGTCCATTAAGGGATAGTAAGCTCCAACATTTTCAGAAGACAACAAATTACTTGATTGGTTTACTAAAGTTTATGAATTTTAATTTGACTGTCTTGGATAAAATTGCAGTTTTAACTTTAGACCAAATCAACCTCCTTTTTCTGTGGGGCTAAAAGTAAGTGCAATCATACTATTTGAGATAAAGGTCCCTTTTAATCCTATTACTAGTTAACTTGTGAACACTTATAAGGAACTATTAGATTTTACTTTTCTTGCTAAGCTTGAATTAGTACATGACGTTAATCAATTATCAACATGAAATAAATTATTAAACCAAAAAAAAAAAAGATTTTGAATTTAAAGAATATAACAAGCCTTCTTTATATACTAGAAATTCTTCCCAGAATTAAAAAAAAATAATGCTAGACACTCTTCCTCCGGCAGACATAATTATCTGCAAATATTATGGGATAGTGCATGACCTCTACGTAGAAATACATATATAAGATCGGGGTTATCATCGATAGGGAGTAATTTTTTTTTATTATTGTTTGGGAGTTGGATTTAAATATTTTTACCAAAAAGAGGCAAGTCTTAACATGGATTTCGACTTATGATTTGGAAATCGTAACACAAGTTATGACTTATATATTTTATAATTTTTTAAATTAAAATCGTAAAAAAATTATGATTTCATTATATTTTTTTAACATGCAATTTCAAGTTATAATAAATTTTACGATTTTCTTAATTTTTTATTTTTCTTTTTTTTAAATTTTTTTTATACCATTACGACTTTAAAGTGTAATGGTCTCAACTACCCCTTCAATTTTTTTTTGTTATGTTTCTTTCATTTTTTGTACTTTTTTGTTTTTATTTTTTATTTTTTTTAAACATTTTTTTATTTTTTAAAAATTTTCTATATTTTTAACTTGTTTTCTTAATTTTTAAATTTCATTTAAT
>PYAF01000858.1:338114-353022 GCA_007407185.1 Glycine tomentella
CTTTTCACTTTAATTTACTGTTTTGTTAATTTCTGTCTTTAATTCATTACAATCATCCAACAAACTCTTGCGTATTCTTTTGTTACTGTTTGATCACAACTTCTACAATTCTTGAGAAATCTTTCCAATCCCTGTGGAGACGATACTTTACTTACCCCTTTTATTACTTGTTAAACGATCGGTGCACTTGCCGTTTTTTTTAAAACGCATTCGCGTAATCTCACAACACCACACTATAGAACTTTGTGTGCAGTTCTATTTGCACCAAAATGACCTCCATAATTAGAGGAATAACAGTGCCACAGAATATTCGGCACTTCGGTTTCAGCTACACATCTGCGGATAACATTGTCAGTGCATTGGAAATATAAGAAAGGGTTATCCCAGAAATACCTTCTCGCATCATGTAAGAACTTTTTTCGCTGCTGCCAATTTAAGTCTTCCGGCATTATTCCAACAGCTTTAAAGTTTGCCATGTTTGCAAACCATGGATTGAATTGAACTGCAAGCACTTGCTCATCAGAGAAAGATTCATTGATTTCTATTTCTGGTCCATCTTGCAATTCTTTCTCCTGAATCTTAGACAAGTGTTAGCTACCTTGTTTTCTACTCCAGCTTTGTCTCTAATTTCCAGATCAAATTCCTACAACAATAACATCCAACGCAGCAAGCGTGGCTTTGCATCTTGTTTGTTCAGCAAGAATTTGAGAGCTGCATGGTCAGTGTACACAATAACCTTAGAGCCTACTAAATAGGACCTGAATTTGTCTAAAGCATACACTACATCTAGCATTTCTTTTCCTGTGGTGGCATAATTAACTTGTGCCTCATTTAAGATCTTGCTAGCATAGTATATAACATGTAACCACTTTTCCTTCCTCCTGACCTAATACTGCACCAACTGCATAAGCACTAGCATCACACATGAGTTTAAAAGGAAAACTCCAATCAGGAGCTATCAAAATAGGTGCAATGGTGAGTTTGTGCTTCAAGGTGTTAAATGCTTCAAGACAGGCTTCATTGAAGCAAAATTCAGTTTCTTTCTCCAGTAATTGGCTGAGTGGCTTTGAAATCTTGGAGAAATCCTTGATAAATCTCCTGTAGAAACCTGCATGTCCTAAAAAACTGCGCACACCAATCACATTAATAGGAGGAGGTAATTTTTCAATTAGCAATAGTTTAGCTCTATCTACCTCTATTCCCATTTCAGAGATTTTGTGGCCTAGAACAATACCTTCCCGGACCATGAAGTGACATTTTTCCCAATTCAAGACTAAATTTGTTTCTGGACATCTTTTCAAAACTTTAGCTAGATTACCCAAACATGAAGTAAAACAAGAGCCAAAAACAGAAAAGTCATCCATAAATACCTCAAGGCCATTCTCTACCATATCAGAGAAAATGGATAGCATGCATCTCTGGAATGTTGCTGGTGCATTACAAAGTCCAAAGGGCATTCTGCGGTATGCAAACACCCCAAAGGGACATGCAAAAGCTATCTTTTCTTGGTCTTCTGGTGCTACTGGGATTTGATTGTATCCAAAGTATCCATCTAAGAAGCAGTAGTAGTCATGACCAGCCAGTCTTTCAAGCATTTGGTCCATGAAAGGGAGTGGAAAATGGTCTTTTTTGGTTGCATCATTCAGCCTCCTGTAATCCACACACATTCTCCATCCAGTAATGGTTCTTGAGGGGATCAAGTCATTGTTGTCATTTTGAATGACTGTCATTCCCCCTTTCTTTGGGACAGTTTGCACTGGACTTATCCAAGTTGTGTCTGAAATAGGATAAATCATATCGGCATCCAGCAACTTGACAACCTCTTTTCTTACCACTTCTTTCATTGTAGGATTGAGTCGCCTTTGTGGTTGTCTTACTGGTTTAACATCACTTTCCATAAGAATTTTATGAGTACAGAAGGAGGGATTTATACCTTTTAGGTCAGAGATAGACCAGCCAATGGCTGTCTTGTGCTCCTTGAGTACTTTCAGCAGCTTTTCCTCTTCATGCCATTTCAGCCCTTTGTTGATGATTACTGGATATGTTTCTTTCTCACCTAAGAATATATACTTCAGATGCTCAGGTAATTCTTTCAGCTCCACCTTAGGTGCTCTAGCTGGAATATCATCTTCCTTTTTCTCTAGCACTTCCAGCACAGCTTCAGTATTTTCTGGTGTGGATTCTTGGTCTGCAATATGAATTTCTGCAGCAATTTCTGCTGTTGTGCTTTCTGCTTCTGTTGCATTTTCTTCTGCAATATTTTCTGCTACTGTTATCTCTGTTGTCATACCTGCACAAACAACATTATCCAACACATCTAGCCTAAAACAATCATGTTCATCAGCTGGATGTTTCATAGCATCAAACACGTTAAAGACAATAGATTCATTATCCATTCTAAGTTCAAGTTTGCCTTGCTCTACATCAATTAAGGCCCTAGCAGTTGCTAAAAACAACCTTCCTAACAGCAGAGGGTGTTGAGTTGAGGGGGAGCTAAATGAAGATCAAGTGAAGATTCATGCAAGGATCAAGACGTGAAGGTTTTGGCTTTCAACATGGATCAAGATTTGAAGAAGTGGTGTTTTTTATTTAAATGTAAAAGATTTGAAGGCATTATGATGATCCAAGTTTTAGTTACATATCATTCATACATCATACAAGCATTGCATCATATAAGTTTAAAGTAATCAATTTGAAACAAAAGGAAAAGCTAAATACTTTGGAAAAATAACCTAGCACTGTTTTAATCGATTATTGGAATGAATGAATCGATTAGCTTGTTCATAAGTTTTCTGGAAAATCAAACATGAACACTTTAATCGATTATTCCATCAGGTTAATCGATTACATGTAAATCAGCATACTTAGGATTTAGCCTTATGACTGGATTAATCGATTACATGGTTGTTTAGAAAAGACAGTCACTCTGGCCTAATCGATAACCACTCATTGTAATCGATTATATAGTTTAAATCATGTTTTGCACTCACGCTGACTTAATCGATTACGGAGGATTGTAATCGATTCATCTAACTATCCAGATTTAGACTTGGTCTGGATTAATCGATTACCATGTAATGCAATCGATTATTTTACTTAAATGGGAATTTTGCTTAAACTGATGTAATCGATTACACCACGGGTTAATCGATTATTTGACCCGTTTGTTAAGATTATGGAAATCCAAAGGTCACCTTTAATCGATTACAAGAGCGTCTGGAGCCTATTTAATCGATTATTTTAGTTACGAAAATAACTATAAATATAACCCTTGCCTTTTTGTGAAAAGTATTAACAGAGATTGAGATTGATATTAAACTTTTCGATGTTCTGAGCTTACAAAGGAATCCATAAGGCATTCTTCTGGGTTATTTGAGCTTTGCTTGCACTAAGTCATCCATGGGTTATTAGTTTTGTTAGTGAAGCAAACCACTTTTTCACAAAGACCTAGGAAAGTTGTTTTGCATGTTTTGAATTACATACAACCTGAGTTTTGTCATTCATTTGCATTTCAATCTTGGATCATCAGGTGAATTCTTTCCTAATTCTTTGTCGGTTTTAAGTTTTCTGCAGTATCTTTGTATTTTGTTGATTTTATTGTATTGAGGTTTCTTGCAAGAGGGGATAGTGTTTCTCCAAGGGAGATAGGTTTTCTCCAAAGACAACTGAGTAAGTTTCTCAGTGTGGGTTTATCTTCTAAGGGTCTAATAGGTTTTTAGATCTCTGAACTTTCTCTAGGGTTGAGGAAGAGAAGATTGTAATTGCTTGTAAGAAACATAATTGCAATAGTGGAAATCTACTCTAGTGTTGAGTAGAAGAAACTGGATGTAACCTCATCGGTTTTGAGGTGAACCAGTATAAATCTTGTCTCTTGATTTATATTCTACAATTTACATCATATCTTGTGTGAATAATATCTTGTGTATTGTGTTTTCTTCATTGTAAAGTTGATTCTTGAAGTATTACAAATCTTGGATTGTTTTTGGATAAAGCTTAATTGATTCTGTGACAAAGATCCAAAGGGAATTAAACTTTGATTTTAAATTTTGATTGTGGTTGAAAGAAAATTTTAAATTCACCAAGGTTAACCAATTCACCCCCCCCCCTCTTGGTTAATTGTGAGTGGTTCTTATTTTCCACAGAGGGATTTCACTTTCACCCTCCATATCTAAGACTATGAAGTCTGCAGGGAAGATGAATTTATCTACTTTCACTAAAACATCCTCAAAGCTAATCGATTCATTCATTCCAATTCACCCCTGATGGTTTCCTTATTGATTGGTGTGCAAGTTGCAAGGAAACTCTAGTGGGTTTCAATTCAGAGATAGCCAAGGACTTACACATTGATAATGACATTAAATTTATGCTAGCCCCTAAGTCACATAGTGCCCTCCCTACATTGATATTTCCTATGGCTATAGGGATATTGAAACTTCCTGGGTCTTTCAATTTTCGTGGAAGCTTTCTTTGAATGATGGCATTGCACTCTTCAGTAAGTGCTATGGTCTCACAGTCCTGCAGTTTATGTTTCTTAGACAAAAGTTCTTTCATGAATTTTGCATAGTTAGGCATATTGGCTAATGCCTCAGCAAATGGAATATTAATGTGTAACTTTTTGAACATATCTAAGAACCTGGCAAACTGCTGCTTCTGGATTTGTTGCTTGGTCTGCACTGGATATGGGAGTTTCTCAAACCGAGAGAAATCTCATTGCTTCTTTGGAGGTGCAGAATTTTTCTCTGTGGTATTTTCTGCAGCTTTTTCTTCTTCTGTGGTAGCTGTTGTATTTTCTTTTTCTGCTTCTTTTCTACTCACCTTAGGCTTTTCTTGTGGAATGAGTACTTTCCCACTTCTGGTTGTAATAGCCTTTGCATGTTCCCTTGGGTTTATCACTGTGTCACTGGAAAACTGGCCTGGTGGTCTCTCAGCTAGCTGTTTTGCCAGCTGACCAATCTGGTTTTCCAGGTTTATGATGGAAGCATCTTGATTTGTCCGGTGAGCCCTGGTTTCATTTATGAAGGCATTGGTATCCTGAATGTGCTCGGTTGTTGTTTTGGACAGCTGCATCACCACTTTTTCAAGTTCTGAAATGTCTTTGTTTGGAATGGGAGGAGGCTGTAGATAGTTGTTAGATTTATAATCTAACCCTCCTCCTTGGAATTTTCTCTGATAATTGTTTCCTGCAACAAAGTTGTGATTCCTATGATATTGCTGTTGTGGCCTCTGGTCATTCCAGATTCCATTAACCTGCACAGGGTCAGCTCCAACAAGAATAGGACATACATTAGATTCATGCTCACCTTGGCAATACTCACAGCTGATGCAGGGCATGGTATTGAATGAAACTTGGGCTGCAGAGACTTGAAGTCTGTCTATTTTTTCAGTTAATTTAGCCAGCTGATGGGCTAATAATTTCTGCTCTGCAAGCATAGCATAGTTGCTGGACAATTGAATAGGTTCCCTTTTTGGCTGGATCATGATGCTTTCATTTTCATTGCAGAGAATTAATTAGCTCATAGGTTTGAGCTGCAGTTTTTGACCTTATTGTACCCCCTGCTGCAACATTAACAATCATGCATGACTCAGGAGTCATACCATTAAAGAAAATACGTACCTGCTTACCCACAGGCATGTCATATTGTGGGCATCTCCTGATTAATTCCTGGAACCTGTTCCAGGCAACACACAGGGTCTTTCTTCCATTCTGAGTGAAGTTGGTAATTTCATTTACCAACCTGTTATATTTGTCCATGGAAAAGTATTGAGAGAAAAATCTTGCGACCAATTCGTCCTAAGTAGTAATGCTATTTGATGTTTGCTTGTTCAACCATCTCAGTGCATTTCCCTTAACAGCAAAAGGGAATAAGCTTAGTCTTATAGCATCATCTGAAACTCCTTGGTGTCTGATAGTGTCACAGATTCTCAGAAATCTGTCAATAAAATCATGAGGGTCCTCAAAGTCTTCCCCACCAAACTGACTGCGTTCCACCAAAGCAATCAATGAAGGATTAATGTCAAAGTGATTTGCTTGTATTGGTGGTCTCACAATGCTAGAGTTTGGTCTTGTGAACATTGGAGCCAGAATATCCTCCATTAGTTCATCCTCTGGTCTTGGTCTTAGCTGATTATTTTGTTCTTCAGCCATCTCTACCTCTGACTCTAATTCAGGAATTGAATCAAAGTCAAAGTTTTCTGCTTCTCTCATTCTCTGTTTGGCTAGTCTCCTGTTCCTTCTAACAGTTCTCTCTATCTCAGGATCGTACTGTAGATTCTCAGGATTAACTGAACCTTGCATAAACTCAGAGAAGCAATTAGTAACAAAAATTTCCAATCACAAAGATCAAAATTACTACAAAATCAGTTATATCAATCCCCGGCAACGGCGCCAAAAACTTGTTGCAGAAACTGGCAAGTATACCGCTCGTTTCAAGTAATAGAGTAGGTAAGTAGAGTATCGTATCCACAGAGATTGACACTGATTCTATGGTAACCATCACAAATGACTATCACACAAGCCACACATGCATACATAGAGCCAAGATTTAAAGTTAACCAATTCAAATTTTGAAAGCTAATCCTTCATCACTAAACCATTCTAAGCAAGTTTCTCTACAGGACCCTGGGCTAATTCTAGCCCCAGCTCATATGGGTCACTATTCACAGAAAACCCCAAATCCTAAAATAACCAAGGAAACTCAAGTTTCTTACCTCAGTGGCGACCAGAAAGGCTGCAGGACAGCTTCCGCGAGCTCTGTTGTCCGTTCCAAGCCTTGGGTCTCAGCCAGACTCAAGTTTCAGAGCTTTTCCTTCAGAAAGGAATTCTCACTCACAAGGGGTTTTTAAGAGAAAGGATGAAGGATTCAAGCTTTCTAGGTGATTCTCTCAAGTTTATAGGTCATAGGGAGGTGTTTAGAACATCAACCAAGGTCCTAGGAAGCTTGGGCAAGCATCAATGGAGGTTTGGGCGTAAGGAAGAAGATGAACAGCTTTTTCCTCTTCAATTTCGCGTTTTGACCCTTTTTATACTCAGCCTGCCCGAGGTCTGGCGCTCCCAGCGCCACTCTCGCGCCCCCAGCGCCACTCTCGCGCCCCCAGCGCCAACTTCCAGAACCTGTGGCACCCCCAACGCCACATCTGGCGCCATCAGCGCCGGCTGGGAAACATGGCTCCCCTGGCGCCAACATTGGCGCCCCAAGCGTGAGTTTCCAAAGATCATGGTGCTTCCAGCGTCGGCCTGGCGCCCTTGGCGCCAAATTCCAGAGGACCTGGCGCTCCTGGCATGGCCATGACGCTCTGAGCGCCACTTTCCAGTGGTCAGGCGCCATCAGCGCCATACCTGGCGCGACCCGTGCCACACCCTTAACAGGGATTTCTTCTAAAGATCCCTAGCGCTATCTGCGTGGGATCTGACACCACATTGAGGGTCCTTACACATAACATTTGATAAAATGTCGCAAAAGCATATTAATAATGTTTATTCCTAGAAAAATATTGTCAAAAATTTTTAGTAACATTTATATTAAGTGTTAGACAAAAAAAAATTCTAAAGATCACATGTGTAATCATAACATGTTACCTTTTCCTATTTTTCTCTCTCTTTAGAATCGATCAAATTCACTCACTCACTGATTAATTCAATAATAATAATAAAGTCACCCATGTATGATATCTAATTTAAGCCAATTTAATATTATCGTCCAAGTATTTTACTAATTTGCTTCTATATCTCGTTATCTTACTAATAGTATGAAAGCAACCTAAACCAACAAAATAGAAGACTGAGCAGAGAATCCACGTTATAGAAAGAGAAAGAACAAATAAAATTTATTTCGAGAACAGAAGCATCTTTAAGAAAAAATGTTGACATTGGTTAGCTTTGACGATAGCAATGTTGACGAATAGATACAATTAAAAACCAAGACACGGTCAACGTTCCTCAGCAGTGTTGACGTACGTACTGTTGAGTCACAACATGGCTAATCATATTAAAAATAATTCAAGAGCTGTTAAATATTTTAGTCTCAATAAGATTTATTTATTTTTGATGAAATTAGCGTCAATATGATATTGCAAGGTATATTAAGCATCAAGTGACCTACATAATTGGAGCAAATAGTAAAATAAAGTTGTTCTTGTTTATATGTATACCAATATGCTTTATTAACCTTAATGTAGGGAATAATTTTCATTCCCATGATGTCTTCATTTTTTCAAAGAAAGCACCCCACTGCTTCATCCTACTAGCTTTTTAATTTGCAAGAGAAGAAAATATATAGGTCCACTTTGGTGAAGGGAATAGTTTTTAAGTCTCCAATATATAAATCAACCTTCTAAAGTGTTGCAAATTGTCCTATCAATCAAGTCAGCTCTCTTAGCCCTAGCTAAAAAGTCTTGGAATAGAAGTCATGCCAAGACTGTTTTGGTAACATGTATTGATGTATAGTCATGGAATAAGAGGAAAAATCAAGAAGGTTTATCTTTAATTGCTTATGACCAAACTGGATCTGTTTTGGTAAGTTCGTTGATAATGCTCCTTTGAGTATTTTAGTTCGTTTGGATAAAGATAGGAATTTATTATATTTATGTTTTATCATTAAGAAATATTCTAAAAATTTAAGAAATCTGAATTAAGGGTATGGTATAAATAAAAAAATTCATTAAAACCTACAATATTTTAAAAAAAAATCCCTTTATATAATAGTTATTAATTAGCTTGTGAGAACTCTTCTCTCTCTCCCACTCATTAGATTTTATTTAAATTATCTTTTCTTAAGCAAACATGGAACTCTCATCCATAAAAATTTCTCTCTTAAGATTTCTCTTTTTCTTCCCTTATCTTTCGATTAACTACAATAAGTTTAACGGGTCAAACTAAATAAATCAATATTTAGAATTGATTTTTTCTATTTTTTTTTTTTATGTTGGAAACTAATGGTATCCTGATAATTTTGCTCAATACGGATAAAATTATTATAAGCGATAAGTTTTCTCTTCTAATATTTTAATATGTTGTATTTATTGCAGTTACATACTTAACTTCAATCCAAGATCCTTAACTATATAGAAATAATCTTATATCAATTGATATACATGCCCCGTTATAAAATTAGTTATTTTTTATTTTAAGATTATCATAACTGTTATATATAAAATTCTTCAATTTATACTTACATAAGATCTGGCAAATTTAATGCTGAAAAGAACAATCCAACAATTTATCTCAATTTTTTTTGCATAAATATAAAGAAGATTTAATTATCATTTTGGTCTCTATAGTTGCAACTTTTCATTTTAGTCCTTATAGTTTACAATATCCTATTTTAGTCTACATGATTATAATTTTTTAACCCTTTTGCTTCTTTTAGTCTAAAGTTGCTTAATGCGGTTGTCCTTTAAAATCACTGCAAAACTGGAATGTAAAGCTGTAAAAAAAAAAAAAAAAAAAAAAAAAAAAAAAAAAAAAAAAAAAAAAAAAAAAAAAAAAAAAAAAAAAAAAAAAAAAAAAAAAAAAAAAAAAAAAAAAAAAAAAAAAAAAAAAAAAAAAAAAAAAAAAAAAAAAAGCTCACCATACAGGATCCATCCCAAGGCCAAGAAGACTTTCAACTCATTCATGAAAGTCGTTATGCATGCCTTTGCCCTAACCATGGTGGACAAATAACCACAACAAAGCCTTATTTTTAATTTATCCCAAAATCTCTTTTTAGTAATTTTATACAGTCAGTTCTAATTTTGTAGTAGTTTTAAAAGATGAGTATTTCTACGTTAGGTGACTATAGATAACGAGGAAAAAAAAGTCAAAAAATTACAACCATATGAAACAAAATGAGATATTTAAACTATAGAAACTAAAAAAAATGTTGCAATTATAGAGAGACAAAGGCTAATTAATCCTATAATCAATAACAGAATTTGAGCATTGCACCCGCAAAATAACTATCTGAGACTACATATCGATGTATGCTATAGTAAATCAAAATTGTTGTAACACTTTATCATTTACTTGGATGACCGTTTGACCTAGACAATAAGCAAAGACACTATTGTCAAGGAGTCAAGACACTCATTCTCTTTCATGTAATTTCAGACAATTCAAACAAAGTAATCATTAAATTGTTCTTGGCCTTAGGATGGGATCGGATGGATAGTCACAAGTTTGATTTTATTGTGATGTCTAATCTTGTCGGGTTCAAACCAAAAGAAACAAGCAAAAAGCAATTTCCTTGTATTCAACTCTTGTGTGAGTTTGAAAAGGCCAACCATCTCTGGTGAAGTACAAAAAGGAAAATGAGAACCGGTAAAACCTAACTAGGAATTAACCGGACAATTGGCAAGTTTGGGGTAACTTGTAAAAGGTCGAGTCAAATTAAGCATATAACTCATGTTTGTCTTCGGGAAAAAATACGAATTCAAACATTTATATTCTTTTTGTTCCATAAGTTTTTTTTTTCATTTCTTTTAAATAGTTTAAATTTAAAATTTAGATTTTATTCATTATAAAGCATGAAGTTTGAGTTCAGTTTGTTTAGCTTATTATAGCTTGATTTTTTTCTCTTATAAATGTCCCAAAAAAAACTGATATTTTTGTGATGACCAAAATTTTTTTTCTGGTGGTTAAAAGTCATCACAAAATTAGTTTCTGACGATCAATATAGACTGTCAGAAGTAACAATGTCAGAAAAAATTGTAGCAGCTTTTAAAGGAATGCTGGTTATTTTCACTTTTTTTTTACGTTTACTATTTCTTATGGTTTAAAAATCACCATAAAGTGGATTTTTTTTTTACCAAAACAGTATTTTTTATAAAAAAAAAAACTCAAATTTGCCAAAAACCGCCACCTGTTACTCTTACTATTCTCTCTTCTCACTTCGCTGCCGCTCTTTCTACATATCCATTCCAATCTTCTGGGTTTGATATATATTTATTTGAGTTTCACAGTCAAATAATTTTTTAATGGTTTTCTTTATTATATTTATGTTTTTTCTAAAACAATTGTTGTTTTAGAGTTTCTAACCCATTTTTTAATAATAAATTTATTAAATATTGTGAATTATTAAATATAAACAAAGAATCTGTTGATATTCATAAGCAAATTATTCTCTCTCAATAATAATTTATCCATATACATCAAGTCAAACAATCCCCCTAATTACATGCTGAATGAGTCCAAATCCTACCACTTTAACTAACCATTAGTTCCTTTATTTTATGTATGTATAAATGTATAGATAATCAAATAAATGTAATTTGTTAAATAAAATTAGTAACTCACTTAGTTTCCTAATCCTTAATAAATTCCAACCCATTTAAAAAATTGCCCAAAATAGTATTGTAGTGTATTTTGTGTTGGATTGGATGCTTGACTCCAATATTCAAGTAAAGAGAAGGCCCCACCACTACTAGCAAAACCACCCTTTTACATTTAGTTGCATACTGCGCTCACATATTTTCATTTTCACCTTATACGGTACTATATAAGGATGCACTCTGATATTGTGACACAAGTCTCATGACACAAACATAAATTATATAGCCTCAATAATCTGAGAGAAACAAAAACAATGAAGGTTTTCATTGCCAAGTTTCACTCCGTTCCCCTATGTTTTTCCTTCCTCTATGCATAATTTCAACATATTTATTTATGCAACAATGTGCATAAAACTATCAAACATAATTTCAACATGCATAAAACTTAGTGTAATAACAAGCTTCAAGTTGAAACAATGTGCATGCATAATGTGTTCAAGTAAGGAAATCTGATTAGTCAAACCATTGAAATTTTGAGACATATATTACATCCAAAATAGTATATATCAAAAGGTATTAAGCAACATATGTCAAGTTACATGGAAATTACTATCTAATGATGATCCTCCTCTTGGTGTTGGCCCATCTTGACCACTTCCTTCATCCTATGAAAATAAAAATCATATCATGTCAAGTGTTAATAATATATTAAATTTAACAAAAGAATAGGAGAAGTACTTACAACTACATTACTGGCATTATGACCAAACATAGCACCCATCTCAAAAGGAATATGTCCTTCCTTCATTTGGATGTATGCAAGCATGACATTTTTTAATGTCTTGACATTTTCTTCAGAAGTTGTCTTTGTCCCTTAAACAAGTAACTTCCTCCTTCAATCTAGAGCACTCGACTGAATTAGAATTTGAAAAACCAGACCCTGAACCACTAAAGCTTGTGGTGGACCAAAATGCAACATTGTGAAGACCTCCTAGTCCTAAGCAACACACATGTCCAGTATGATCCTTTCCCAGTACTTTACCCACACTATCATTAGCTGAAATTTCTGTAAAGTTGTCACTTTGACTCATTTCTTGTGTCATCTTGTCCTATAAATTAGAAAAACTTTCAGCATATTCTTAAAAACAACCAACACAAAATTAATAAATAAGCAATTTTTTTGTTTTCTTAGTGTGTTTGTCTAAATTGTTTTTACTTAAAATAAGTAATTTTCTTCATATTTAAGAACCAAATCCTATTTGCTTGTTATAAAAAGCACTTTCTTAAAAAGCACTTATTTTAAAGTTATTTTTTAAGTTCAAACAACTCACTCTTTGCCTTACAAATAATATTTACATTTCTTGTCTTGTCCTTTAAGCTTTTCCAGTTTGAGGTTTGAAGTAATTGGCTTAAGAGAAGTATTCTTGGTTACCATCCTACATCTAATACTAATATGCTATACAAACCAGCACACAGTTTAAAGTCAACCAAATTGTGTCCTGACAAACAGATTAACAACAGAGCACACAACAACTGAACTCCTCGATCATAATCATGGACACAAGTTCAAAAGTAAAGTGCCAAACTATATAATTATAATCGCTAACCCCAATCTGAAGAAAATATTATTCTAAATTACCAACATATAGTTTATAAAAAAAGCACATTACAAAACCTCATTCTTTGAATAATATCATAATTCAGGAATTGGAATTAAAAATATGAATAAAGACAAGCAAAAAAGTAACCATCTTTAATTGATTCCTTTCTCCTCATCCTTACAACCCAAAAAATTAGAAGAATTTATGTATCACACACGTAGAGTCTTGATTTAAAATTACAAATAGGATGAGTAAGCATGAAAGACCACCACCACTAAAGATAATCCTTAGTTCCAAGAAATGCAACATAATTGAACTTCAGATCTGACCAATCAAGCTAGTAAATTGACCATCTCTAAATAAAATTTTACATTCTCTTAGAAACCCATGCAATTCTATCACCTGAATCCATTTTTTAAAAAATAATAATAAACATCTACTATTAGAAGATAATCATAGAAAATGAAGCCATAGACTCATGACTAGACTCATTAGAATTGAGAATAGATAAAATTAAAAACATGGAATTAAGAATTAGAAAGGAATCTAATAAATTACCCCAATAGACCTTGCATCCTCATTGACATATAATCCATTTTTCTTCTTGTGAGTCGCAATGTACAGTTCTCCTCGACCCACAGCACGCCCAAGATCCACTTCCTAATACATGACACATGTAAGTCCAAAAGAACACAAAATATATATTTATTCAGGATCAGAGCAAAACACAAAATATTTACCATCTTATGTTGTTTTGTAGACAAAAGTTTTGACCCACTAGTATGAGGAATTTTTTGCTTTTTTCTAACTTCAGTATTTTTTCTGCATAATTCCTATGAAATAAACAATTATTAATTAAAATAGAAGCTAAAAATTAATAGTAACAAATATTTGTTAAAATCACCTTATATTCTAGCCTTAGATGATAATCAACAAATGAAGACCACTGATCTTTGTGAATTCCATCAGGAACATTAGCAATTAATTGTTCTCTTGATAATGAAGTAATAAACACTATTCCACAAATTTGTCTTGCCATTCTTATACTTTTTTGACATGCACAGAAAACAATAATGCTCAGCAGCTGATTTTAGTGCTTGAAAATGAAATAGATTCTTCAAAATAGAAAAAATGTTAGCAAATCATAATTAAAGAGAACAAGGCTAAACAATTTGGTGTGTGCATATACCTTTACAATATTAAAACAGCCATCCTTGTATGATTTTGGAACATTTGACCAACTATCAAAGTTAATTGGGATGTTTTTTGAATATGTGGCAATACGTCCACAAGCGGATGAAAGAAGTGTAGCTGCTTCTCCATAGGCTCGTAGTTGACTATCAAATGGCACAATTATACGTTTACCACGAGGCATCACAAAAACACTTGGTTTTGTTAGCTGAACCTTTTTAGTATTTCCTTGTTCATCTATCAAATGGTGAAATAAATTTCATTAGTAAATATAACTATAATTAAAACAATTTGTGTATGTTTTGAATTCACTAACATAATAAAATCATTTTTTAAATTCAATACACGACTAGACTCTTAATTTCACCACATATAATATGTCTAAGTACTTACTCAATGTATGGTTGGACTTGTGGACAATTTAGTAACAAATATCGATGTGCTTGTGTTATCTCTAATAGGGTAAGAGTGAAAGTTGATGAACTTCCCACTGGTCTGCCTAATTGTGGATAGATGATTTGAGAAGCTTATTTATCATTAGGATGGTCATCAACACGTTTTTTATATTCAACCTTGACTTGACCTCTTCATACAATGAGTAAAAATTAAGAGTCTCTATAACCAAATAAACTTCACTTATAGATCCTTCTAGTTGTGCCCTATTCCGCACAAAGGATGATGTGTTGCAAACACATCTTAGTTTAGGATAGTTTTTAGGTTATATTTTGATTAAATAATTAGGAATTAGATTAGTTTTAGTTAGTTTATTAATAATATTTTATTTTATCTCATTCCAATACCAATCATGCATTTTCAGGACAAAAGAGGAGAATAAAGGCCAAAGAAAGAAGAAAACAAGTACTGGAGTCTCG
>PYAF01000858.1:353122-371526 GCA_007407185.1 Glycine tomentella
TCGATCAACTAAAGGGTGAAATCGCTAGTTAATGCTCTTAAGAGTCTAGGATTTACGAATTTAGGAAAGATTTATCACGTGTGTGACTTAAGATAATAAACCAATCAAGTGAAGGAGGTAGGAACAAAGGGGATTGTGCCTGACCACAATTGTTTCTTCCATTGGTAACTTCTTTTTACTGCACTTATTTTCTATTTTTTTTTCAAACTACAATCATCCAACATCAACAACTATTTCTTTGTCTTTATATTTCTGTTTTTTAATTCCAATCATTTAGAATTAATATTATTGTGAAAATTACCCCAATCCCTGTGGAGACGATAACTCTACTTACCTACTTTTATTACTTGTTAACGATCGGTGCACTTGCCGTATCAATTGCGCGTTAGCGCGCAACAAAGGACTTCAAATGTCCTAATATGTTATCACAAAAAATAACAATAATTTAATTAATATATCCTTTAAAAAATAAGTTAAGCACAACAAAGTGTATTTACCTCTTAATTGGATACATCCAACGATAATGCACTGGCCCTCCTAATTTCACTTCTTCAACAAGATGACAAGTTAAATGGATCAACACGGTGAAGAATGATGGAGGTAATAGTATTTCCAAATGGCAAAGTGTAAGCACAATCCAATTTTGCAACTTGTCAAGATCTGAGACGTTCAATCTTTTATAGCACAACTCCTTTTAAAAATAAGCAAAACTCTACCAACACTACAGTCACTTGATCAGGTAAAACATTGCGTATAGCTATTGGAAGTAAATGTTGCATAATGATATGACAATCATGACTCTTAAGCCCAAGTATCCTACACTTCTGATCATCAATGCAACGGGATATGTTACTTGAGTAACCATCTGGCATTTTCACATTCTTTAATGTAGTGAGAAATATCTTTCTTTGTTGTCTTGTCATTGTGAACAATAAGGGAAGATATTTTCCATTTTCATCTGGCCAAAGATCTTCTTTAATTCCCATATCTTTTAGATCTTGACGAGCTTGAACATGATCTTTTGATTTTTCAACATTAATTAATGTGTATAGCACATTGACAAAAACATTCCTCTCAATGTGCATAACATCAAGGTTGTGGCGTAAAAGATTATCCTTCCAACAAGGAAGATTAAATAATATGATTTCTTCCTCCATTGCTCCTTTTAACCATCTGACTCAAAGATCCTTTCAGAGGTTACATTCATATCATCAAGTTGCTTCAAAATGTCTAACCTAGATAATAATTTTGGTGCATCCCTTTCTTCAATTGTGACATCAAAGTGCATCTTCATCAATCTAAATCTATTACCTCTCTCCAAAAATCTTCGATGATCCATGAAACACCATTTGCTACTAGAAAATAATCGACAAGGGAAAGCATCAAAGTTAGGCAAGCATGTCCAGTATAAGTATTTCACCCAGATAAATTACAAAGTCTAGGAAAATCACTGATAGTCCACATGAAAGCCGCTCGCATTTTAAATATTTCTTTCAAAGAAGAATCATAAGTTTTCACACCTTGTGTCCATAGCTCATTCAACTCCTTGATTAGAGGTTGTAGGTACACATCTATCTTATTCCCTGACAGTTTTTTTACTTGGAATAACCATAGAAAGAATCAAAGAAGATTGCTTCATGCATTCCCAAGGAGGTCGGTTGTATGGAATCAGAAGCACCGACCATATACTATGCTTATTATTCATGGATCGGTATGGGTTAAATCCATAAGTTGCAAGGCCAAAGCGAACATTTCTAGGTTCTAAAGCAAATTCAGGGTGAATTTGATCAAAACTCTTCCATGCATTAGCATCTCTTGGATGCCTCAACAATCCATCTAGTTGCTATTTAAAAAATGACATATCATGGACTTTGCTGTTTTGGAACTGCAACCTTGGTTTCAAGGGAAAGTGACGTAAACCCTTTGCCGGTACATTCTTTTTACCATTAATAGCTTTTGCTTTCCATCTAGATTTTCTGTAATGCTTGCAAATCTCCAAATTTTTATCTTCTCCGCAATACAACATGCAATTCTTCCGGAAAACATCTATCTTGGTATAATTAAGACCAAGCTTGTAGATCACCTTCTTTGCCTCATAAAATGAAGTCGGAATCTTTGCATATTCAAATGCATCTTTCAATAACTCCAAAATCATCGTCATTGCTTTATCAGTCATGCCGCACAAACATTTTATATGATACAACCTTAATAGAAAAGACAACTTTGAGTACTTTTGACACCCTTCATACAACTCTTCGATACCATCTCTAAGCAAATAAGCAATTTCTTCATTTTCTTCGTTAGGCATAATGTCTACAAACTCAGATGCTTCTTCATACATATCAGGCTCCACATCATGGTGTTTATTGTTCCCAAATGCATCATTTATCATATCTATCACTTGATTTTCATTTTGCAATGATTCATTTATTGCTTTAGTGTCCCTTAATTCCATTGTTTCATACGTTTTGCCATGTCATATCAAAACTTTGTAATTTTTGGGGAATTGCTTACAAATTAAGTGTTCAAACACCACATGTCTAGTTTCCCATCTATCGCAGTGACATTTAGGACATTGACACCTTATTGCACCATTGACGAAATGGTTCTCAAATGCAAAATCTAGGAACTTATTTAACCCCTCTAGATATTCAGTTGTATTTTTGGGCATATAAATCCATGATTTATCCATTATTCAACTGTTCTAGTAAAATCAATAATTATTTTATAAATTAGAACATAGTAATAACAAAATCACTAACAATAAAATAGATTCATCTAGCAGTAAAAGAACAAAACCATACATAGTGATTTGTATAATTCCAACATATAGTAAACTCATAATTTCACCAAAATAACTCATAATTAGATTATGGGAAAACAATTTACTAACGCACTATTGTTGTACACTCACTCACTGTCTCTCTTCTACCCACCCATGACTGAAACTGAATCACAGAAGAGAGAGAAAGAGAGAAAACGAACACGATGGGGTTGAGTTACAAGAATGAGAAGAAAACAGAAACGTTTAAAGAGAGAAATAGGAAATAGAATTTTGAAACAGAGAGAGAAGGCACACAACAAAAACAAAAAAAAAATTGAGAAGAAAAGGTGTGACAATCTTACCTAAGGTGGTCTCTTGTTTAATTGCAAACCCACAACTTCCAGCTCTTTGGTCAATATTTGCCTATGACCCTCACTTT
Source organism: Glycine tomentella (assembly GCA_007407185.1). NCBI lineage: Eukaryota > Viridiplantae > Streptophyta > Magnoliopsida > Fabales > Fabaceae > Glycine > Glycine tomentella. Next base: position 356,326 of record PYAF01000858.1, read on the forward strand.
GACACATTGAAAAAAGGGTCATGGCAAGAAAATTGAGAGTTTGCAATTCAAATTCATATAAATACTTTTATAATTTATCTAAACAGTGTAACTTTGAAGCAATTTCACATGCAACATTGATTAAGAAGAATTAAATCTAAATTGAGAAATTTCACAAGATATATATATATATATATATATAAGGGTTTGGTTTCACACACACATTGAGGAAATAAGATTAGTGTATCAGTTCATAAACTTTGGAAGTATGCATGGAATGAGAAATTTATGTTGTTCTATGTAACTTAAAAATAAGCGCATAGAGCTTCCATGGCTTCCATAGATGTTATAAGAAAAATAACATTATGCCATGTGTACATAAGGATCAGGACATAAGGTATTCTTCTTAAAATGCCACAACTGAAAAATTAAATTAAGGCATTATAGTACATGTAAACATCTTCCTCATAATTCATTCATGTGTGTCCTTCTTCAACTTTTTTATTTATCTGATGTAAAAGAATATTTTTTACATTAGTTTTTCAAAATCCAAATTTTCAAAATCAATAGAAAAAAGGAGTAAGATAAAAAAAAATTCAATAACAATTGAAAGGAGTTAATTACCTTTGATGAATTTGTTATCCACACATGGAAGGGATCGAATAAAAAATAAATAAGAAATTGGACCCTATCTTTAATCTCTCTTCATTTTCTGTACATGGCCACCTATTTTGTAGTCTAGCACCATAATTACTTACTTTTAAAAAAAGAAATGTAGAGAATATAGAGTTAAAAAAATTAAGCGAATTAACATTAACATAAAATGTTAAAAGAGAGGGAACAATATAAAAAGAACAGAAAACTCACAACGAGCCCAACAACTCCGGATAACCGCAATCCTAAGCCGAAAATGTCTTGCACTATTGAAACTTCAAATGCCACAACTACAGCACTAAAACTACAATTATAGGGAAATCCACTTAATGTGAGAAATTCAGAAGTCCTGCACTATTGAATTCTTCCTATAGAGTTTTTTTTTTTTTTTTTACAAAAGAGATTTTTCTTAATAGTGAGAAATATTAACTATAAAGTATAAACTTGGAATATATATGTGTGTGTGTGTGTGTGTGTGTGTGTGAATGATAAAGATAAAAAATTTGTTAGTATTTAAATAACCACTTTAAAAAGTTAGTGGTAGGAGAAACTCTATTAAAAATGCTTAGCTAAGTTTTTCAGCCTGAATTAATAATAACAAAACCAGTTTGGACTTATGATATGGTAAAAAAAAAAATTAAGACGTTACTTAAAACCCATCTACGTATTAGGATCCTATATATTATTCTTAATAGTAGTTCAAAATATGCAACATTTTGTGAAGAACAATGTAATTCATACACTAAAAATATTGCACAATTCTCACACCTTCTAAAAAAATGAAAAACGTCTTAGAAAATACATTTAACATTTCCTATAAAAAAAACACTATAAGAATTACATAGAAATAATACGATCCTTAACAGTTGTTTCATAGTTTTGGACATGAGCAACTTGCTGTAAGCAAAAATTTTCTTACCAACTCACCCGCAACAAAAACGAGTTTGTATGAATAGAAGTAGCCTTCTGAGCTTGCCAACAAATGAAATCCACTTACCAAAGTCTATAGCCATTATAGGGAAAGGTCATAGGGATACAAGATTCATGTAGCAATAATAAAAAATAGTGTCAAGGTCTCAAGGATTTCAATAAAATGTGATATTTTTTCAAAACAAAAATCATACATCCAAAAGCGACTCCTAATGTTATTGGATAAAATGCTACTTGCATCTTTGAATTGTAAATAGAGATTTTTCTAGAATATTACCATAAAAGTTCACATTGTAAGCAGTTTTATATTATTACAATTACTCTTTAGGAAGAATTGCCCATCACCCAAAAATAAAACAAAAGCATTGATACAATCCTTTACTCAACACTCAAAATATCATATACAAGTGAAACAGTATACTGTATTATTCAAGTACAAAAATGGAAGAAAACAAGAAATGGACAATCCTCCGGATAAAAAAAGAGGATTCTCCCCAAGCCTAAGTTTCACACAAAGGCATTTCTCTGTTACAACATATATAGCAGGATTTCATCCTGTTGACCTACTCTCTCCTAGTCCTGGCAGATTTTCCTATGTGTCTATTTAACTATTCAGCCACCCTCATTCAAAGAATATAGAGTTAAAACTTAAAGTTCCAAAGTTCTCTCATTAAAACTTAAACACTATGAGAAATTAGGGAAAAATGTGTCATAGACATTAGAAATTAAGTATTAAAACTTAAAAAAATCAAACTCACTCATTAATCTTACTGAAATCTAAAACAAAATTATATGTGTCCTGCATTCTAGGATTTTATGTGTCCTGCATTCCATTAAAATCCCTATATCTCTACTCAATTTAACTTACTCAGAATTTGTATTTATTTATGAAATCAAATCACACAAAAGCACAAGCTATACCAATTTTAGCCACTAGCAACTTCATTTTTCTGTTGTGTACTGTGTATAAATTAGTTAGGAAGTCAATTACTAAGCTTAGAAAAATGACCATGAAACACATGAGATGAGATCTAGCCAATTAGCCAGAGGCACCACCACAACACGTCTAAGAACACGTTTAAATTAAGAGTACAAGCGTCAAGCAAATACAAACTCTATCAAAATCACTAGTCAGATTATACAGATAGTATTCAATTGAGAAAACAGAGAATCATAATCAGTACAGTTAACAAATAAGACATATGATTATCGAAGCAAACTTCAAGTACCGTTATGGAGTGGCAAGGGGAATTTGGTCCAACATTGAGACCGCACAGAAATCTCCTTCACAAATCGAACAACACCTTCCATGGTTCCAGGCACCGCGTCATCATCGTTGCTTCGTTGTTGATCAGGCTCCAACTACAACAACTGAGCAGCGAACTTGGAGATTCCGGTGACAACTTTGTTCAAGGAAATGCATGAGAGAGAGTTCTTGGTGTGACCGTGTTTCCAGATGATGAAGAAGGAAAACGCTATGAAGAACCCTAATAATTTTTTAGTTTGGCTGCTATGGGGCTTGGGTGCTATGGACTTTTACACTATTGAGTTGTAACTTTTTTAAAAAAATAATATACTATAACTTCAAATTTTGAAATTGGTGACCCATAAAATTATCATCGTTACTGATACACGTAACTAGTAGTGACACCATTAGCTTAGGAAAAAAAGTATAACATTGTGGAGGTTATGGAGACCACCAGAATAAAATCGTCAGAAAAATATTATTTTTTTTAGTGTGTTACTAAATTTTTATTAACTAATTATTTCATCGGACATATTTCTATGTTACAAGACAAGACACAAATTAAAGGATAAAGAGTAACGGAATATTTGAACACAAAAGTAATGTAATGATGATTTTTTTATATTGAATTATAGTTAACTAAGTATATTTATCTTTTCTACTTATATAAAATAATATTCTTATCATTTTATATATACATATCTCAGCTAATCATGGAATTTTATATCAAGTTTATAAAATATGAATTTAATCATAATTTATATAATCAAGTTTAAATCTCTTATTAAAATAAATAAACCTAATTAAGTAAATGATGAGTATAATTTGTGTTTTTACTTGTAAAACTTCGTGTTTTAATTGGACTAGGCTTGAAGTCCAATCCATATCAGAAATTACTTTAACTTAATTATGAGATCAACCTAAACTGTAAAGTGGTGATTAAAGCCAACATTTAGGTACATATATAACTTTTAACATGCATTCGTGAACAATATTGTACATTAACCTAATGTAAAACTACTTTGTCAGACTAATTACAATTTGTTGACATACCTTGTTGGCATTGGTCAACTCATCTATTTGTTTAGGATTTGCAAAAGGGTCTAGCTCTCACCAGTGGAAAATGGACCTTCTATGACAATTGTTTAAGCAAGTTAACGATGGTTCTACGATTGTCATTGAGGCGCACATCACTGAATCCCAAAACATTTGACGACGATTTTAAAATCGTCTTAGAAAATGTTGTTTTTATTAAAAAAACAAAATATACAGGTCCTTCTAAGACGGTTCTGTGGAAAAACTGTCTTAGAATAGTCAATTTTTAAGACGATTTTGTCTCAAAACAGTCTTAGAAATTGTTGTATTTTTTTAAAATATGTCATGCTTCTAAGATAGTTCCTTCATAGAACTGTCTTAGAAGAGTCTATTTCTAAGACGATTTTGTCTAAAAATCGTCTTAGAAATTTTATTTTTTTACAAAAAAAAGGTGTTGCTTCGAAGATGGTTTCGTTTTAGAACCGTCCTAGAAGAGTTATTTTCTAAGACGGTTTTGTCTAAAAACTGTCTTAGAAAAGATTCAAAAATGGTTCTTCTAAAACGGTTCCTAATAATAACCGTCTTTGAAGAGCCATTTTCTAACACAGTTTTTATTTGAAACTGTCTTAGAAGTTGTTATTGAAAAAGTAATTAATCTTTCATTATCTCATTTCTAAAATGGTTATTCATACGCAATAGACATTTCTTCAATTTAAATTGCAGCCACGTACAACTTATAGAAAAAGAGCTGGCCAACCTTCAAGCAAAATAACACATTTGAAAGGAGTAGTCATGTCACTAAAATTATAATATTGAAACTACCATTTTGGACTAGTATATATGTATCTATTACACAAGTTTGGCACATGAAAGACCAATCACAGAGCAGAATCGGAGATGGGGGATTCAGACATTTTTCAAGAAAGAAGTGATACCTTGAAGGGAAGCAAGAGCAAGAGAAAGAAGGTTCGAGAATGCAAGAAAGCAAGAAGACAAGTATGGCGGTAGGGGAAACATTTCAAGCGTCCCCTCCATTTAAATAAAGGCGTAACTGTGCAGTTACTAGTGGGATTTGAAAGACCCCCTGGAAACCCGTGCCACAACTTGACTCCACTCACCCACTATCACACGTCTCTAGTACGTGTCCACTCCTTGAGTGACACGTATGCACGAGTACAACACGTGGACGATATACACCTACAACATAAAACAAAGCATAACGCATGCTTTCAATGCTCACTCCAACGGTCAAATATTGGCAAAAGTGCCCAACCTCGACACTTCCCTTGCCTGACATGTTCGACCACAAAATAAATATGTCCTCCCTGGACATTTCAACAATATCAATCCAGACAACTGACGTCTAAGTTATGGGGCTTGATATAGCTCCACACTTATATTTCACAAAGTCATCAACATCGACATTGCACATCACTTGTCCACCCTCGGGGGCTCCTTGAGCTCACCATTTCTCTTATTTGTCAAGAATACCAACCTTGACACTGGACACTCTTCATCAACGCTTACTCATCCTCTTTTGCCAGCAAGCTGGCTCAGAGGTTGGGGGCTTATGTATTGTACAAAATGGTAAAATTACACGTGGCCATTACTGTGGGGTCACTGTACACGTGTCCACCCTCCGTGTCGACCCTGGTACGGTAATAGCGCACATCTTCGCTCTACGTGTCAACCATGCTATAGTATTAGCGCACTTGTCCGCCCTCCGTGTCAGCTTTGCTACAAGAGCGCGGACATCAACCCTCAACAATCGAGTCTCCCTGGCCCACGAGTTATCTGTTATGCTTATTTATTCAAATAAGTGTAACCACTTTATCTCCTAGTATATCTCCAATTATCTCCAAGGGATTATCTACAAGCTGTTATTTATATACAAGTAACAATCTATCTATAAGGTACACATTATCTCCTATTTGAATTATATAATTGTCTGTTATTATCTGTTATATTATCAACAGATTAATTATCAAACAAAGGCCCAAGGCCCATACTCCACACTATAAATACATGTTCTCTCTAAACCTTTAATCATCTCATATTGATATCATTTCTCACTACTGTTCACCCACGGTGAACATGCATTCCATCTGAGGCACCCTGGGAGACCTTCTACCCATTCTCATACACTCAATTATTCTTCCATAATTGATGTACTTACTTAAGCGTCGAGGTCATTTCCTTTGTTTTGCAGCTCCCCCTCCTTAACAATGTTGATTCACCATCCGACGTGCAAAGTCTGGAACCCACGTAGACTACTTCCAGCTCAGTACGTGGTATTTCCAGATTTTGGTAAGAACAAAAAAGAAGCTAGACTATCTAGATAGAAGAAGAGCTAATCCTTATGGCCTTACTCTTGATGCTGAATTTAAGAGGGTGTGGAGAGAATATGAACACGTTCTTGCAAAGGAAGAGCTTCACTAGTTTCAAAACTCATGGGCAAAATGGCTTTTTTTTGGGAGATTGAAGCACCGTGTATTTCCATGGTATTATGACTATTTGTAGGCGCAAAAATAAGTATGATCTTCTAAAGGATGACAGTGGCAATTGGGTGACAGACTCACAAGCTCTAGAATAGATGGTTACTGATTTCTACAAGATTTGTTTTAGGATGATGGAGGTTATATTTCCTTTTCTCATTCGAATGCTTTGTCTGGCATTGATCATGATGTTTTGAACAGTTTGCATTAGCTTTCTTCCTCAGTTGAGATCTATCAAATTGTTAAGTACATGGGGAGTCTAAAGGTGTCAGGTCGAGATGGATATCAAGCAATTTCTTCAAGAAATATTGGAGTATGGTGGATGTTGATTTTTGTGATCTAATAAAGGAAGTGACCCAACATCCCCATAGGGTGGAAGAAATTAACCAAACTTTCCTTACTCGGATCTCTAAAAAAGATGAAGTGAGTTTGGTTAAGGACTTTAGACCGATTGGGCTGTGTAATGTTGTGTATAAGGCTATCACTTGTCTTATTTCCTAGAGACTCGTCCCATCATGAGTAGTTTGACTGGCCCTTTCCAGTCCAACTTTGTTCCTTCCCAACAAGCGGAGACAATATTATTGTTGATCAATAAGTCTTTCATTCTATAAGGAGTAGACGTGGTTAGAAAGGTTGGATGGTGATAAAGATAGAATTGGAGAAAGCATATGATAGATTGAAGTGGGAATTTGTTTGAGATACATTGCAGGATATAGGTATCCCAAATAATATTGTGAGTCTCATTTAAAGTTGCATCTCTATAGCTTCAATGAAGATTTTGTGGGATGAAGAAGCACTTCAAGAATTCCATCCTACTAGAGGATTAGACAAGGGATCCTTTTCCCCCTATCTCTCCATCCTATGTATTGAGTCTCTTTTTCAGTTGATATCTGTGGCGATGGATCAAGGTGTTTGGAACCCTATTCGGTTGAGTAGACATGGGCCTCAAATTTCTAATCTGGCTTTTGTTGATGACCTAATTTTATTTGCTGAGACATCAATTGAGCAAGTTCATTTGATTCAAAATATTTTAAATCTTTTTGCAGGAATTCTGGGTAGAAAATCAGTTTGGAGAAATCTTGGATGTTCTTTTCCAATAATGTGGATCTTTTTGTTAGGCAGCAACTTAGCCAGGCAATGGGTGTCTAATGGACTAAAAGATTTAGGCAAGTATTTAGGTGCCCCAATATCCCATAAGAGAGCCTCTTGTAGTACTTTCCAGTTTATCATTGATAAGGTTCACCATCGTCTGAGTTCCTAGAAAGCAAGGACACTATCTTTGCAAGTAGAGTTATCCTTACTAAATCTATTTTACAAGCTCTCCCAAATTATGTGATGCAGTCCACTTGCCACCTATCTAGGGAGTATTTGTTGGAAATTGGATTGTTGAAGTCGTTGGTTGATCTTGGACCAACTATCGTGCTTGTTCACTTTTATATTTTTAATATTGAACCAAAATCGTCTTTGCAGTGACAATTTTGGTTGTCTCACTTTTTATAAAAAAAAAATCATGAATTTATAATTTATAATGAATTTTATTTTTATTTTTTTGCATAATATTAGGGTATTTAAATTTAAATCAAATAGTTTTTTAAAAATTATGATTATAATAATAAATTTGGATAATTCAAAAATATTTGAAGTTGTCCATAATATTATAAATGAAGATACAATATGTTATATATTAAAAGAAAAATATTTATTTGTGAGAAGATGTCTCACATGTAAGTATGATTGTCCTCTTCTTGATCTACAATCATGTCGAGTTGGTTATACTTCCTTTGTCATCATATCATCACATCTATTCATTTGGTGATGTGAAAATGACTCAATGAATGTCTTCATCATCATTTTGAACATCATTATTTTCATTGACACCAAAACTATTATCATAATTATTATAGTTATTTTTATTGTCATCATCACCAACATAGTTTAAGTTGTATTAAATTTTGTTTATTTATCATTTTATTATTAACATATTATTTTCTTATATTATTTTTAAATTAAAAATTTCTTAATCATTTATAACTTTATGCTAAAATAAAAATTTATTATAAATTTATAATTTTTTTATAAAAAAACAACCAAAATTATGACTGCAAAGATGATTTTGGTTTAATATTAAAAAAATCAAATTGAACTCACCAAAGCAAGCATGACTTCAAGTAATTTACTTAAGAAAAAAAATTCAAAACAATAAAATCGTCAACCTGTGCACGATTTCTTCATAAAAAAAAAAAAAAAAAAAAAAAAAAAAAAAAAAAAAAAAAAAAAAAAAAAAAAAAAAAAAAAAAAAAAAAAAAAAAAAAAAAAAAAAAAAAAAAAAAAAAAAAAAAAAAAAAAAAAAAAAAAAAAAAAAAAAAAAAAAAAAAAGCGAACCAAAGCAAAATCGTGTTTGTTAGCACGATTTTTATGTATGTAAAGTCGTCCTTCAATTGACAATTTATCCATTCTCATAATTAATTCAAAAAATATTCATCCTGATAATTTTAAAAAATAATTACACCAAAATGGTAAAAAAAACCCTTCATCCCCGTGAACACACGCCACCTAGGGTGAATAATTAACATATCACTTCATGAATTGCTCGGATAAAATTAAAATCTTACGCATCTGAATCTGACTCAATCAAACCATCAAATCTTTTAAAAGACATTCTACAATTTTCTTTCAACAACTTCACAAACACTTATCAAATGTCAAGTCTGCACTATTATATCGACTTCACTATCTTCCTCCTTTCACTATCTTCCACTATTCAACCCCACCAATCCCACATCATAACTTCCACTCTTATTAAACCCACAAAAATAATTGCAATTTGCAACATAACAATCCCAACAAGGCAAACACTCTTCTTCAATTCTCAGAACCCCCAAATGGATTAAACATTAAAAATTAAAAACCTCAAAAATTCATTCATTCAATGGACACCAAGCTTCTAACAATCCGCACCCTCGTCTCATCCCTCAGTTCCTCCTCCGACCAAACCCGCCTGGCAGCCCTCCGCCACCTACGCCGCACCTCCGCCGAAGACCCCGCCGCTCGCCCCCTCATCACCGCCGCCGGTGCCGTCCCTCTCCTCGCCTCCGCCCTCTACTCCCCCTCCCACCCCATCCAGGACCACGCCGCAGCCACCCTCCTCAACCTCTCCATCTCCGACCGTGGCCCCCTTGCCGCCTCCCCCGCCCTCCCGGACGCCCTCGCTCACCTCCTCTCCCGCCACGCCACCTCCTCTGCTGCCGCCGCCGTCCAGTCCGGCGCCGCCACCCTCCACAGCCTCCTCGCCGTCGTCTCCGAGTTCCGCCCCATAATAACGTCTAAACCCGACATCATCGGGGCCCTGGTCGGCATAATCAGTCACTCTGATTCCCCGACGAGGTCCATAAAGGACGCCCTCAAGGCATGCTTTGGAGTAGCCCTCCACCCGCCGAGCCGGATTGTACTAATCCGGCTCGGCGCGGTTCCCGCTCTCTTCGCTCTCGTAGCCAAGGGCAAGGACGGGAATAGGAGGGCTGGCATAATCGAGGACGCCACTGCGGTGATCGGGCAGGTGGCGGCCTGCGAGGAGAGCGAGGAGGCGTTTCGGAAGGTGTCGGGGGTTTCGGTGTTAACGATGATGTTGAGTTCGGAGAGTGGAAGCTGCAGTTTGAGGACGAAGGAGAATGCTGTTGCGGCGTTGTTGAATTTGGTGAGGTGTGGGAGTGAGAGAGTTTTTCGGGAGGTTAGAGACAAAGTTGGGGGCTTGGATGGGATCGCGTACGTGCAGGAACACGGTAGCCCCAAAGGGAAGAGCAAAGCCGTGGCGTTTTTTAAGCTTTTGCTTGATGGTGGAAGAAGTGGTGAAGTTGTTCAAGATTTGTATCCCGTGCATTCAGAATCGGGTTCAAGCTGCAGTGGGTAACTATTATCGCAATCAACGGAAAATTTTGTGGCCAATAATAATAGTCTTACCTAGTTTGGACATGTTTGTTTCTTGTACAAAATACATGTAACTTATAAAAGAGAAAAAACTCCAATTGCAATGTCGCTTCACTCAATCGGTCAATCCTAATGTAGTGTTCAGACGGAGAATTTTTATAATGGTCTTATCTAATTCCAGCATATTTGTCTTCCGTAACAAAATACATATCACTTGTAAAAGAGAACGGATTCGGAAGCACTAGAGACAGAAGAATCACGATATATATATATATATATATATATATATATATATATATATATATATATATATATATATATAGTTGGATCAGTTTTAGGTGGGGTAGCGTGTATAAAATTATGACTAGGTGTTGGTTGATTATACTATACTCTAGTTGATCAAACTATGACAGTTAACATGTTCTGTTTATTCTTCTTCTGCTGGTGTATCTTTTCTTTGTTTTGATTGGACTGCAACCTGTGTTTGCCTTGCTCATGTTGTGTGTAGCTTTGAATTAAAATAGTTAACCCTAAAATACTTGTGCATCACTGTACATTGAGAAGCCAATGAGTATATTCCGGGAGGATACTGAGTAAATAGAACTATATACCATCATCTTATCAATAATCAATAATAAGCACAGAAAATTATCTTGATTCTCCCCGTGGTTTTTGTCAAATTCACATGATATATCTTCTATTTAACTATAAATTAACCCTCTTTTCTGGGTACATAATGTAATGTGTTTCTTAGAAAACAAAAACACAATGTAATGTGGTATACGGTGGGATGTATTTTAAACAACTGCAGAGGGTTATTGCAGGGAATAAAAAGAAAGGAAATCATGTTAATTTTGAAGAAATCATAAAGGGATGGGAGTGTAATTTACTCTATTCTATGCAATGTGATCTTATTCATGCATCCATCAAATTATTCATTTTAAATAATTTGCACAATCTTCCTCAACATGCCTAATCTCAAGCTAGCTCAAAGAGACGGTGAAATAGTTAGTGTTTGAAACTAATGAAGAAAGTTATAGTATGTACAGTTTTTCCTTGCTTTAAGTTTCTTCTGTCATGTTGTGTGGTGGTCATTTGGTTGCTGGGAAGCACAAGGCTGGGTTATAGTTATTGCAGCATGAAGTGATATGTAAGTAAATTTTGGTCTCTGTTACTACTTGGAAGATTTCCCTGGCTTTTAGTGGGTCCGTTTTATACCAGCTTATGTGTATGTTTTGGTTGCTTCTCACTAGAGATAGATACTTGCTAGAAAGAAATGTGTATCATGAAGAACAAATGCAAAATTCTCACTCTTTGGGTGATAAGAATCCTGATCAAAAGTGTGATGAGATGTGAAAATCTTTGGCTGAAATCTCTTATTAAGAATAAAATAGAGATGCACATATTGATTTTTTGGTTGGATATCTAATGATGGGTGGGAATATAATAGAATATATTTACCATACCATTGAATATTTTGTGATACAATTAAGAGCATCTCCAACGCGGAGTGCTTCATGCGTTCCTTAACGTGAAGAAACGATTTTGTGAAAAAACCTTGCAGTGGAGTGGGCTTACGTGGCGGAATGGTTTCGTCAAAAATGGCACGGGCTCCTTATATAAGGAACCGAAACTTACGAATAAAATATTACTATCCTCATCAACTACCCCTATAAAAAGAGGGAAAATACCAAATCAGAGGTCGCGTGCATGGAGGAAGAGGTCGTGACTTTGGTGCCGCTCGAAAGAGGCCGGCACGCATGGAGGAAGAGACCACGCGAACGTGCTTCTCGGGGACAACTTTGAGTCGCGGATCGCGGATTTTGGAAACTCAGGCGAGAAAGCTTCAAACGGGTGGTGCTGATGGAGCTTCTGATGGGGAAGGCCGACATGGGGGAGACGGTGATTTGGGTGAGGAAGGCGGTGAGTCACGCAATGAGTGGAGAAGAGAAAGAAGAGAAAGAAGAGAGAAGGCTTTGGAAGTGGAAGACAGAGAGGAAGGGTGGAGCTTATGGAAGGGTCTAGAAATTGGGTTTTAAATATGTCTTGGTATTAGGAGAAAAATGTTAGTTAGCCAATTATAAACATGGGACATTGGGAGTGTATGATAGCATTTTATAAAAATAAAATTATTTGTAACATTTTGACAATTGTAAAATTGAAACAACCAAATGCTAGTTAGCCAATTATATAGTTGTTCTTAATCAATTTCTTAGTATTAGGAGAAATTTTTTCTCCCATGTCAAGCATAGCTAAAATTTTATATTTAATTTTTCTTCCAGTATTTATATTTTTATTTGTATTATAAAAATTGAAAAATCTTAAATTTTATTAAAAAATATATACGTGATAATTGGGAATGTTTCAGAAACGAAAATAACAATAATTAAATTTATGTAATTTTTTTCGAGCTCTAGATTTTTTATTTATTTTGAGGTTATTATGTTTAATTATTTATTATTATGTAAAATTAGATTTATATTGTTACGTATTTCGTTTTATTTATTTTAATTTATATTTATAAAAATTGAAAAAATGTTAAATTTTATTAAAAAAATATAAATATGTGAATTTTTTGAGTTCCTTAGACCACAAAAAGTTATTTAAGAAACTCATTTGAGTTCCTTACATTGGAGATACTCTAAGTTTCTATTTAGGGAAATAGACGGAATGGTAAGGAGATCAATATATTATACTTGATTCCATTCCATCTTATATCGCCAAATTGTGTTAATAAAAAAAAAAGTATTGGATAAAATGAAATGAAACACATTCAATCATGTTCCATTTCGTTTTATCCTATTTTTAGGACCCTAAACAATGACAACTAATGCCATTTTATTCCATTCCACTCTACGTTGTTGATGGTATCTACTTATTTTGCTAACTTGTGCATGAGCTTTGGCACCCAAATTTTTCAATATGCATGTCCATCTTAAATAGCTAAAGTAGTTCACAAAATAGCTATTTTGTTGATGGTTCATTATGTTTTCTGCCCTGTGAATCAGAAGTTATTGGCGTTTCATGAATTCGAGGTTTCCTCTCAGTCCTTCTCCTAACTGCTTTTTCATTTTCATTTTTCAATTATGTTGATATGGTGGAGTGTGATTGTAATGTACAGTACTGAAGGATACTATTTTAAACTTTATGTCTATTTCTTCCATTTCATGGACTACAATCAGAGGCCCTTTTGAAATTTTCCTGTGAGTTTGGTTCTGTTAGCGCAAGATACAAATACAATATATAACCTAGGAGCTCAAACATAAGGCTAGTTTGAGAGATCAAAACAACATTTTAGACAAAACTAAAGTGTACAAAAAACGAAAAAAACTTGACCAACGTAATTCAAAAAGTTGCCTAACAACAATCTCTCTAACTTCCCACTGCAACGACTGTGCTGATCAAATACTTTTGATCTTCGGGAAAATCCTAGAGATGTATGATTATTATTCAAAAGGATTAAAGGAAAATATCCATGAATAGAAAGAATATGACAAGAACAGAAGCTTTGTTACTAGTTGTTAAAAATATCATCCCTTCTCATTAGGCTTTTGATTGAGTGCATATAATTACAGAGTTGAAAAGAATTTCCTTGATTATATGCGTTTTTTGTCTCTTATCATGCAGCTCTAGGAACATCAGGCGCAAGAGATGGTTGAACAAGCCTGTACCATTTTGTAATGACACATGTTTCGAAGTTATTACTATTCACTACCTCAATTTCTTTTTTGAGTATCATTTAAGATTTTTATCAGAAATTAAAAAATGCAATTAAATTTTTTTGTTCCCGTAAAATAGTTATCAAGTTTTCTGTTGTATTTTTTTTTGTTCCAAAATAAATACACACTAGTTGTTTTTTATTTCCACTCTCATCACAAATTTTAAATTAATTAAAAATTAGGTAAAGAGTGAAGATTGAAAAACAAATTGTTATCTTAAATTTTTAAAAATAAAAAATATAGAAACAAAAAATTCCGAAAAACTGACACTTGAAAAAGAAATGAGGGAGAAAACTTGTAATATCTATTCCATTCAGAATTCCATCAATTATTTTAAAAAAAAGTTAATTGATTTTTTTTTAATTTTCTTACACTCGTAATTAAAACTGGGAGTATTTATGAATCACATATAGGAACTCTACTAACACAGTTGAAAATAGGTGGTGATCTGTTACTTGTTTAGTTGCCTGAACAAAATTAGATTCAATACCTCTATTCGGAAAATATGTAATCAATGATGCAGTTCTCATGCCGCAGGAACTGAAATTTGGAACCTAATAAAGCAAGAAGCTTTTTCTACTAGGGCAAACACCTTCAAACAAATGTAAAGCCAGCATCTTAATAATCTAAGCATGATATATCCTTTCCCATCTAATCTTTTGCATGTCCTTTCATGTTTGCTGAAAGTTTCAATTCCCCTCCTTCTATTTATTCTTATTTGTAAGCATAACATTAATTTAAAGTGGTGAAAGGGACGCAGACCCTAACAGAGAAAATGCACTAGAAACAGAGAGAATGAGAAATGAAAAACTTTCATGTATTACTCATTATGCACTTGGAAGAAGGTTGTTTTTCCCTTTTATTACATTAGCCACTAACCAATTGTAACTAACCAATACAAGTCAACACATCTAATGGTCAACAATGCAACAACAATAGAATGCAATAGCAACAGAAATTACAATAATATTGGACCAACTAATTCACTTCAGTTACATAGTCCTTGGCCCAAGAGGGAGCTCTGTAACACCCCAAATTTTTGAAGGGGATTGATATTCTGTATTCAAAATATTAGGGTAAAATGTGATCAGAGGCAGTATAAAAAGATTTGAGGGAAATGACGCAAATACCCCTGGATATTTTTGAAAATGACCAAATTGCCCTTAGAAATTTTAGCAAGATGTCTTAAGGAGGAAACTTTACAAATACTCTGGGATGC
>PYAF01000858.1:371626-414058 GCA_007407185.1 Glycine tomentella
AAAACCGATGTTAACTTTGTCCACATAATTACAAAATTGCCACCGCGTTTTCGTTAACATCGGTTTTTCTGGAAACCGATGTTAACTTGCCGATGTTGAAACGCCTTTTTCTAGTAGTGATTCATGCTCCCAAGTAGCCGGTAAGGAATTTGTCCACTGAATTAGCCACTGCTTGCAAGTACCTTGAGCTTGTTTAAACTCCCTTGACATCAAAGCTGCTAATGGTGTTTGGACTGGACAATTTTCATGACTGCCCTCTGGTAAAGATAGAGCAACAGTAGAATCATCACCACGATAAGGCTTCAGCACTGATATGTGGAATGAAGAGTGAATTCGACTCTCAGCAGGCAAGCCAATTTGGTAAGCCACAGGACTAAGTATGCGAGTTACCGGAAAAGGACCAAAGTACCTTTTAGCCAGTTTCTGATTTCTTCTATTTGCCACAGATATTTGTCTATACGGTTGAAGCTTGACTAACACCAAATCACCAACTGCAAATGTAGCATCCTTCCTGTGTCTGTCAGCTTGTATTTTCATTCTGTTTTGGGCACCCTGTAAATGATTCTTTAATCGTTTCAAGAGCTCATCACGATGAACTAAGGTAGCATCCACTGCTTCTACCCGAACTGTACCACTGGAATAAGGAGGAATCATCACTGGTTCCTTACCATACAAAGCTTGGAAAGGAGTCATTCCAATGGAAGAATGATGTGCTGTATTGTAATGATATTCAGCCCAACCCAAATACATTGCCCACCTCTGATTCTCATCTGAACAAAATGCTCTGAGATATTGTTCTAAATATCGATTTGTAACTTCAGACTGCCTGTCCGATTGAGGATGGTAGGCTGTACTCGTTCTTAATGTAGTACCACTGTATTTAAAAAGCTGTGACCAAAACTGACTCAAGAAGATTGAATCACGATCAGAAACGATAGTTTTTGGAAATCCATGTAACTTGACCACAATTTCACAAAATAGAATAGCTACTTTGGCAGCTGTCTAAGGAGTAGCTAAAGCACCAAAATGTGCATATTTTGATAATCGATCTACTACTACCAGAATGACATTGTTTCCCTTCGAAACAGGTAATCCAGTAATGAAGTCCATACTCAAATCTTCAAAAACTCCAGTTGGTATGGGCAAGGGCTATAATAGACCAATGGGAGGAGCTGTAGTAGTCTTTATCAACTGACAAGTTGAGCATTTTTTGACAAACTCAGTGACATCTCTCCTTATAACAAACCAATGAAAAGAGGCAGATAGCCTTAAAAGTGTTCGAGTGATTCCAGCATGGCCTCCAACAAGAGTGGAATGTGCCTCCTGCATTACCTTCTGCCTTAATGGAGAATTGGACCCCAACAAAAATCGATTTTTATGAAATAGTATTCCATCCCTATCAGAAATTTCAGCACCATTAAGCTCATTTTTCTGTAACTTCAAACGAATATTCAACAAATCAGGATCTGTGAGATTCTTAGCTTTAATCATCTCCACAATCTGATATGTAACTTCAGAGACCAAAAACAATAGCATTCCAGATTGTTCCTGTTCATGACATCTGGATAAAGAGTCTGCTACTATGTTAGATGCACCCGGTTTATATTCAATTGCGAAATCATACCCCATCAACTTATAGGCATATTTTTGCTGCTCAATGGTTTGAATAGTTTGACTCAAGAGTTCCTTCAAACTGTGGTGATCAGTACGAATTATAAACCTTGATCCCAACAAATAATGATGCCATTTTTTAACCGCCTCTGTTATTGCATATAATTCCCTAACATAAGTGGAGGCCACTCTCATTTTTGGACCCAATTTCTTACTAAAGAAAGCAATAGGTCGATTGTGTTGTTGAAGCACAACTCCTATTCCAACACCAGAGGCATCGATCTCTACTATGAAAGGCAAGGAAAAATCTGGTAAAATGAGTACAGGAGTTGTTGTCATTACTTCTTTCAACTTCAGAAATGCCTTCTCCGCAACCTCACTCCAACCAACCGAATCCACCTTTAACATATCAGTTAAAGGAGCAGCTATAGTAGCATACTGCCTTATAAATCGCCTATAATATCCAGTGAGTCCAAGAAAACCCCTCAGCTGTTTAATATCCTTGGGTTTTGGCCAATGAATCATAGCATCAATCTTCTTAGCATCCATTTGAACTCCATTCCCCGAAACCACATGTCCAAGATAGTCAATTTCCTCCAATGCAAAACCACACTTACTCAACTTCACCTTAAAATGATTTTCTTGTAAACATCTTAGAGCTACAGCAAGATGTTCGAAATGCTCCCCAATAGAACTACTATAAACTAGTATATCATCAAAAAACACAATGATAAACTTCCGAAGGAAAGGTTTAAACAAACTATTCATGGCTGCTTGAAAAGCAGAGGGTGCATTTGTCAACCCAAAAGGCATTACTAAAAATTCATAATGCCCCTCATGAGTACGAAAAGCAGTTTTAGGAGTGTCTTCCGACCTCAAAAGAATTTGATGGTAACCACTCCTTAAATCAAGCTTGGAAATTTTTTTTGCCCCCATTAGTTCATCCAACAGCTCATCTATTGTGGGAATTGGAAAACAGTCCTGAATTGTGATTCTATTGAGTGCTCGATAATCAATACACAATCTCCAAGAATTATCTTGTTTTTTAACAAGCAGCACAAGGGAAGAGAAAGGACTCCTACTTTCTTTAATAAAACCAGAGAATAACAACTTAGACACTTGCTTTTCAATCTCCTCTTTTTGATGGTGAGCATACCTATACGGTTTAACATTCACTGGTTTAGCCCCTTCTATTAAATGGATAGCATGATCATAACTTCTCGACGGGGGTAGACCCTGGGGAAGCTGGAAAACCAACTGAAACTTCACCAAAATTTGCCATATAGTTGCTGGAATTTTCGATCTCAACTCCATCAATTCAGGCAACACTACTGGCATCACCTTTCCATTCAAGGATAAGCATCTCTGATTAGTTTGTTCCAAAACCCGAGCTGAATGTTCACCCTGTAAAATCACTCTTCCCTTTTCTGACATAAACTCCATGGACATATTAACATAATCATGTAAAACTCTGCCCAAATCACTTAACCAAGCAATCCCTAAAATGATGTCCAAACTATCTAATTCAATCACCCATAAATCCACACAAAAAACATAGCCCTGGATGTTTAACAACACCCCCAAACACTTCTTATCACAAATGAGAAAATCCCCATTTCCCAAAAACACCCTCATTTTAGGAACCTTAACAGGTGAGAACCCCGCCAAATCTACCAATTCTTTTCTAATGAAATTATGGGAACTGCCAGAATCTACCAAAATAGAAACTAACCTTCCATGAAACTCCACCCGAAATTGAAGTGCTTTGGGATTGCGTTCCCCTTCCAATGAATGCAGGGCAGCTTCTAAAATCTCCTCTTGTTGAAAATTAGGCTGCCAAACTATTTGTTCCTCTCCTTCATGTACATTTTCTTCAATATCCCCCATCATTAATAAAAGTTTACCCTTGCAGCGATGCTTATTAGACCATTTTTCATCACAACTATAGCAAATTCCTAATTCCCTCTTCCGTTGCAATTCTTCATGAGATAACTTCTTCATAGGTACCATGGAAGGCAAAGCTGGAACCCCTGATTTTTGGCTGGAAACCACGGTAGAAACAGGTTGCGGTTGCTCAACAAAGTAACTACTCTTGACATAATTCTTCTTAACACCTGAAGAAGAAAAAGTTGATCGTAATTCCCCAAAATGAGCATCATAAGTGATAGCCAATTGCATGGCTTGATGGAGTGAAGTGGGAGAATGAAGTTGAATAACTCGTCTCAAATCAGGCAACAACCCGGAAACAAAGAAGCACATAAGGACCTCATCAGAAAATTTCGTAACCTGATTGATCAAGGCCTCAAAATTTCTGATATAATCGGTCAATGCACCATTCTGAGTCAATTTTGAAAGAACACCTCTCACATCCTGATAGGCTGTACCCCCAAATCTTTGTCTGACAGCCACTTTCAAATCCTCCCATGAATGAATTGAACCCCCATTGAACAACCACTAAAACCATGGACCGACTAACCCCTCCATTTTCATTCCTGCTAATCTGACCTTAAAATTTTCAGGCACCTGTTGTAGACCAAAATAAAATTCAGTACGAAAAATCCAACTATTAGGATCTGTACCATTGAAAGCATGAAGCTCCATTGGTATGGCCTTGAGATCAAAATGTAATACCTGAGTTCTAAGCATAGATTTAAGCTTTGTGATTAGGAAGTATAATTATGCATTAGTTTTCCCAAGAGAAAGCTTAAGAAAAGCAAAAAGGTTGTGTCGACCATTTCGCGCGATCCGCGTGGGGTTTGGCGCGATTCGCGTGGGAGGTTTGAGCACATGGCGCGATTTACGTGGATATGGCGCTAATCGCGTGGGATGTTAGAATCATAGCAATGCTTTCGAACAGCTGGTGCGATCCGCGTGGATATGGCGCGACCAGCGTGGGAGATTCGAGCAGATGGCGAGATCAGTGTGGTTGTGGCGCGATCTGCGCGGGAGCTCAGATCAGGGTTGTGGACTCGAACATATGGCGCGATTTGCGTGAGTGTGGCGCTAACTGCGTGGGATGTTCGAGTATATGGCGCGATCCGCGTGAGTCTGGCGCGATCCGCGCGGGAGGTTGAATCAGGGTTGTGCTTTCATCCAGTTCGCGCGATCAGCGCGAGAAGTGGTGCGATCTGCGCGAGACTTTCGGGCCAGCCTTATATTAGCTCATTTCAGGATGCGAAAAAGAGGAAAGAAAGGTCTTCTTCTTCCTCCTCTGCCCTAGACCTCCATTAGAGACTGGTCCAAGCTTACTAGGACCTTATTCCTTGCTCTAAATACCTTCCTTTAGCCTTTGATTGTGAGAGAAACACCTTGGAAGCTTGAATCATTCATCATTTCTCTTGAGAAAACCCCTTTTTAGTGAGTTTTGGGATCCCCCAAGGAAAAGCTCAGAGAACTTGAGAATGGTTGAGACCCATTACGTGGAAAGGACACCAGAGCTCGAGGAGGTTGTCCTTGGGTCTTCTTTGTCGCCATTGAGGACGTGAGCTTGATATCTCTGGTGGTGGTGGCCACGATACCGGGGAAGCCGGTGTTTTGCTTAGAGCAGGTAAGCTCTTGGTTCTTGTTTGTATGTCCTTGCTGTGTTCCACCATGCTCCAAATGGAGGAATGGTTTTGATGTGAATAACTGTATGTATGTGGAACCTGAATGTGAATGTGATTGACTACTGGATTGTATGCTATACCTTGTGATGGGGGGAAATGATATGTATTGACCTGAGATGCTTGAGATGCAATTTGAACCCTGTGATGTGAGACTTATGCTCATGGTTGTGAGTTGTCTAACTTATGATATGTTTAATGAACTATTGGCAATGAATGTGAACACTGTGATGTGAAATTGAATTGTATGATTATGAGTTGTTCAGCCTGTGATAGGTGTGATTGTCTATTAGACTGACTATGAATTCTGGGAATGAATGGATATAATCCTATGGTAGTAGGATAGATGACTGGAGATTGAGTAAGACCTGTTGTGAGATGTTCCTGTGATATAGACATAGCCTCCCGAATGGAGATGTTCCTATATTCACAGACGTAGCCTCCTCAGGCAATTGTGTTGAGATAGAATATGAGATGTTCCTGTTATATAGATGTAGCCTTCTAAAGTGGAGATGTTCCTATATATACAGATGTAGCCTCATATAGATAGTGGAGATGCTAGTATGAGATGTTCCTGTTATATAGATGTAGCCTCCTAGAGTGGAGATGTTTTTATATATATATACAGATGTAGCCTCATACAGATGATTGAGATCCTGGCATGAGATGTTCCTAGTATATAGATGTAGCCTCCTGAATGGAGATGTTCCTATATACTTAGATGTAGCCTCAGCAGGATGGTGATTCATGCGATGAACGGTTGTAGGCCGTGCTTGGAACACCTGAGTATTGACAGGTGGATGTGAGTTGAGATTTATGATTGCTTGATGATTGTGAGAATGATTTTCTAATGGTGAAATGTTGAGAGTAGTTGGTTTGGATATACTATTTCATGTGTATGTTTGGAAGTGAACCAGGGGAAGGAAATACCTTCAAGGGCACTGAGTTTACTGAGATTTTATATCTCACCCCGTGTGTGGGGCTTATGTTTTGCAGGTGAAGCCTTAGGAGGAGCAGACAGATCCCAAGGCAAGAAGCCTATGCAGGGATAGCTGCGATTTGTAAAACCTTAGGCTAGATGACATGAGCAGATGGCTCTGATGTTTTGTATACCGCCTTTGGTTTTGTTTTGTACCCTGAGGGGAGATGTATGTACAGTTTTGTACTAAGACACAGAAACTTCATGTATATTCACCATATGATATTGTATAATGGTTATGTTAATGACATTGGATGATGTCATTCTTATTTCTTATGCTTCCGAACTGCTTGAACTCTGATGATTATCGCTAATGATAGTAATTAAGGCAGGTTAATGACCCCGGTTTTAGTTGGGGCGTTACACAAAATGTGGTGGTTGAGTACTCAGAGAATCAGAAGAACAAGCAACATGCACACCACGTGAATGAGCATTTTCCCCTGCACGAGTCGCAGAACCCACAACCGCAGCATGTATCTGTTGAAGCTGTGTATTGAGATTGGTGAACAAAGTCTGATGCTCAGTGAAACGCTGCTCGAACCCCGAACGCAATTCCTCCAAAGAACGATCAATTCAAAGCTGAAACGCACCAAATTCATCAGCCAAATCCTGAACACGCATGATGAATAATCAATTGAAGCCAAAATCAATGAAAGCACCAATGAAAGGGACGCAGACCCTAATAGAGAAAGTGCACCAGAAACAGAGAGAATGAGAAATGAAAAACTTTTGTGTATTACTCATTATGCCCTTGGAAGAAGGTTTTTTTCCCTTTTATTACATTAGCCACTAACCAATTGTAACTAACCAATACAAGTCAACACATCTAATGGTCAACAATGCAACAACAACAGCAACAGAAATTACAATAATGTTGGACCAACTAATTCACTTTTTCCTCTTCTTCCTTCTCTCTACCCATGCCTCCCAACTTCTTGGTACCCCTCACATTTTCTTTCCTTTTTGCGCCTTTCCTCCTTCCCAACCCTTCCCTTCTAAACCCCTTCCCAACTCTTCCATTCTCCTTTCCCTTCCTAACCATCTCTTTCTCTGTCCTTTCCCAACCCTCCCCTTCTTCTCCTTTTGTGCCCCTTTGAGTTGGTAATTTTTTTTTCTTCGCAATTTTGTGTTCAACGAAATCACGATTCATTGTAGATATGTGCACAATGGAATCACAATTCCATTTCTTAAAAAAATAACAAGAACACCCAACGGAATCGTGAAATACACAACAATGTATTTTTTTTACTCTTGAATGACACAATGAAATCATGATTCTATTGTGCGTCTGGACAAAGACTATTGTAAGATCATGTTTTCATTGTACATTTTGAACAAATGCACAATGGAAACACCATTCCACTGTAGTCTTTGGCCATACATACAATGAAATTGTGATTCAGTTATGTGTTTTGATGTTTTATTATGTAGTCTTTGAGATATCATATTCACATAACAATACTTGTCCTTCTACTTCCTCAACCCTTTTGTAATTTTATTTTATTACTTAATTTTCTCCTTTACTTTTCCTTCTCATGTTGAATGAATGAAATTCGATTTCTAGATACCCATAGCATCCCCAATAAGAGATCTTCCGAGGAGAATTTAATATAAAGTTTGATCTTACTAAGATCCATTATTGGAGCAGGATGTTGGATCTCCACGTGGAGATTCAGTTCTTGTAAAATAACTATCAAGATCTGCATCCATTTTAAAAATGATTTTTTACTCTCTCTCTCTCCACAATATCCTACAGGAAGCAACGATTAGCAACATAAAAAAAATGAAGTTTTGAGGAGAAGAACAACCAAATACACACCAACACCAACATAGATCCTAACCTTGCATTGAGCAAAAATCATCAACAATTAAAAATAAAAAAAATAGATCTAGAGATGCTTGTCTTTGAACCCATTCGTTCAAGTTGTGACGATGTCCCTATCTTCTCCAAGGTTGCAACAATGTTTTGTTGGTGCCGATTTGAAGGCAAATTTGGATGAAGGACCACTGGATTTTCCTCAATGCAATTTTGTTTAGAGGGAGGAGAGGGGAAGAGAAGAAGAAAGGAAAATAGAAAGAAAAAAAAAGGAGAGGGGGAGGGGACGTGAAACACTATAAGGGAAGAAGGATGAGGGTGTGGGCAGACAGGGGGTGGTGCGAGAGAAAAAGGGAGAAAAAAGAAGAAGATAGGGAGTATAGGGTGGGGGCAGAGAAGGAAAGAGAAAGGAAAAAGAGGAAAAATGGAGAAGAGGACCGGGTTGGAGAAGGAAGGAGAAAGAAAAAAAAAAGGAGAAAGGGAGGAGATGGGGTGGGGGCAAAGAAGGATGACAATTGGCCATTTCAGTGAACATTGTTTGTCAACAATAAGTGTTTCATTGAATATTAGCTAGGTTTTTCGATGAACGTCAATTGAATTTTTTAACCATTTACACACAACACAACTGGATTTGCAAGCATACTATTAGTCTAAAAGACTCTGTGTAGTTAATTCTCGCATTAAAATATTTTAGAAATAAAATTATACATGAATCTTATAAATTGGGTCATTGTGGGAAACAATTTGTACACATTTTTCACTTTCTCATAGAAAAAGAAATGAAGGAAAGAAATTTTGTCCAACGCAGATTCTTGTTTTGGGTATAGAAATATGACATTGGAGCTTGTTTTAGGTGTGGTTTGGTGTTTTCTTAGTGAGAAACTACTAATTGGGTGGTGGAAAGCTCTACCCTTTGATACCAAGTTCTCTCTTTTTCATCCTTTCTTCAAAAGTTTGCACCTTGAAATTGAATAAGTAAGGGAAGCTCCATCTTATTTTGCAATCTATTTCTTTGGATTGGTCTGAAATTTGATTGAAAATGAACTATGATGTATGAAAATGAAAGTTTGAGCAAATTGGGGTTTTTGAGTTGATATGATGTTTTTGGCTATTTGATGGATTTTGATG
Source organism: Glycine tomentella (assembly GCA_007407185.1). NCBI lineage: Eukaryota > Viridiplantae > Streptophyta > Magnoliopsida > Fabales > Fabaceae > Glycine > Glycine tomentella. The sequence continues at coordinate 380,763 of PYAF01000858.1, forward strand.
AAAAGTTGCAATATCTAGATTTTTTTGGTTTTATGTGTTGGATTTGATGGAAAACTAAGTTTGTTTGTTGTGGAATGGATTTGGTTCACAAAACTTTAAAATGGAAAACTTGGAAAAGGAAATGAACAAGTTCACAATTGTTTTGATATGTTTTGGTTGGGCCATAATTTTTCTTTCTCATTGGGCCATAATTCTTTTTTAAAAAAGATTTACCATAAAAACATTTTGGCTGGGCCTCGACTTTGGCTTGTTGGGCCAAAGCTCATGATTTTGAAAATTTTGCTACTGGAATGTTTTAGTTGGGCTACAATTTTCCTACTCACTGGACAAGAAACTAGTTTTGAAATTTTCTCTTGAAACACTTTCCTTTTTTATGATTTAAATGGAAAAAATGTTTATAATCATGAAAATTTATTGATGAGTTGATGTTTTGTATTGCTTCACAATGAAAACTTCTTGCATTATAAGCTTTTGTAAATAGTTAAAATTTAATTTTTATGATGAGATCATGAAATTCACATTCATATTAGATTTTTGTGTGATGAAAGTAAGAATTCAAGATGTTGTAATATCTTGCTATGCTATTTAAATTATAGGTGGGTTCATTTGTGTGATGAACATATGAATTTTTAATAAATTTTCCTCTTTTAAGTATTGAATTGGTGAATATGATTATGATGGTGTATGATCATTGTTAAACGAATTAGCGCATATTGCATACATATGGATAACTAGCATTGCATATAAGTAGACACATAAGTTGAGGGTGCTTGGTGAGCCCTCAACCTAGTGCTGGAGATTTTCATGCTGGCTAACGTTGAATGAGCCTATAGAATAAATAGGTGGACAAATCCATATAAAAGTTAAGGTCTTTGCAAACCTTGCCGAGGTAAGCCATTACCCACACTCGTCTATTTTCAATAAAAATCACACTTCCTCTGCAGGGCTGGTCTGGGTCTCCCTGAATGGTCAAAGAGACGACTATGTTAAGGATGCACTTGGGTTAACCGCTCAAAAAGGTGAAAATCTCCTTGGGATAAAGTGTCAGCATGACATATCATGGTACATGGACATGTGCATTATGACTTGAGAATGATGTAATACTTGGTGATCATAAAAAGGCTTTAATACTAATAATGTTGATGATTTCCAAATCTCTCTTAAGATGAATTTATATTATTTACATATTTCTTCCACATGTTATATTTTTAAAATGAGTTTACCATTGTGTTTCTGTTGAACTGTGATGATCATGTTATTTGACACAAGAGCAGACTATGATGTAGCTTCTAAAGAACATATCACTCATGGTTGAAGTGGGTACTTGACGGGTGGCTTAGGGATGAGATCCAATTCTTAGTCATTTTATTTATGTCTTGCTTTAGTGGGAGACCAACTTAGGGATTAGATACGATTATGGACCTATGTTGTATTTATTCCCTTACGGGAACCCTTGAGATTTGTTTCAGATATCTTGTGATGTTTTGATGTTGTAGTGCTCTAAGGAACGAGTAATTTTATGTTTTATGACTTTATGATGATTATTTGTGATTATTAGAATTGTGAAAAATTCACGTGTATTTTCATTAATTAAATTAATTCAAGAGTTTTTAAAAGAACTAAAGTGAATCTTTATGCGTAATAACTTTAGTGTTCATATGATGGCATCTGGGATCGTTACAATTATCTCAATCAACAAAGAGCAACCTTAATTAACTCTTTAGAAGTAATGTAATTGATTACAACATATAGTAATAAATTATTTTGACTTCTAGAAAGCTACTTAAGTTTTTTAGAAACAATGTAATTGCTTATGAGAATTTGGTAATTGATTATTTTGATGTATAAAGGCTTTCTTCTTGCTAAAACAAGCATTGTAATCAATTATAAAATATGGTAATCCATTATCCCGATGGGACTTAGCTAAATTTCAACAAAAGTAAGTCTTTGAACTTGTTTAACACTTAGTAATTGATTACATAAACTTGTAATCGATTACCTTATGTAGAACATGATTTGCCTAAAAAACTTATGGATCAAGCAACCTTAAAACCATATTTGATTATCATCTAAGCATGTAGAAAAAGATCTAAACTAATCTAAAAAACACACATGTCTAGTTTAAAACAATCAATACAATGTCACACCTGTTAAATTTGTTTTAGCATTTAAAATATCAAATTTAAGACTAAATTAATGAGATAAATGATTCTTCAATCAATATTAGTAATTGTGGTTTGCTTCAATTTTGTAGACACAGATCGCAACAAGAACCGAACTATACAATTTGACAATAAATCAATCCAATTAAATCCAAAATATTTGGTTTGGTTTGATTACCGATTTTGAGTGGTTTTTTTTATTTTTAGTTTGGATTTTGGTAACCGATTATTTTAATGTATAAAGGCTTCCTATAACACCCTGTAGGCCTTCGAAGTGTTATCATTAATAATATCAGATAAGCGCTTAAATCATGATTAAAACCCTCAGCGGAAGCACAAAATCGCTTTTCTTGATTCATTATGTATGGAATAAAACATATAACAAACAACATACATCAAGACACATTTTTTCACACCCCTGCTGATCCAATTTCTCATAACATATACCATAAAGACAGATAACTAAAAGACTTAGGCAGATTATCAAATATACAACATTTATACTCAGGAGGAAAGTCTCATATGCATATCATAAATAGTTCTGTACAAACATATACATCACAATTCACACCACATCATGGTGATACAAAAGAATATCTGCCCTCACCGAGGGTATACAGAACTATACATATATCAGGTGTACACACACATCATCCCTTATCAAGGATACAAAATATAATCAAAACAAATCTGAGCCTTCAAGCTCCATCTGTTGCTTCCCAATCAAGCAGCCCATGTCTCTGCTGGGGCCTCCTGCCCTGAGACTGCTCTCTTCCTCCAGAAAAGTCACCTGAAATCATAATTCCCCACACGGGGTGAGATAACACATCTAAGTAAGCTCAGGGTCCATGGAGACATCTCCTCCACCCTGGCCCACTTCCATAACACATACATCAGTTATCACAAGCAATTGGCCCACTGGCCTGGCCCTCTGGCCCTCATAACAATATAAGCATATCATACAAACATGGCGGAGCTGCCTCAACGCCTGGCGGAGCTACCTCCACGCCTATATCAGTGTGAGACCGGAACTCACACCTGTGTCATCCCATTGGGTGCTACCCCTTCGCATGGATGCACATATATGGTACCTCCGAGAATAGAAGGAGCTACCTCAACTTCTATCCCCATGGTCTATGGGAATCAATTCCCTGGGAGCTACCTCAACCATGAGTCAACCATACTAGGAGGAAACCACCATCTCCTAGGGAGGTCCATATTTATCTATTGGCCAACAGATCTATCACAGACATATCACATCACAAATCAATCACAGATGCATACATATATCATTATGAGGATGCAACTACCAATGCATGCATCATGAAATGACCACCACTCCCCCGGAGTGTGGTGTGACACACAAGATGGGAATTCATCCCCAGGGACACTGAACTTACCTGGCAAGGTATCACTCTACAGTTCTTTCCCTGATCTGTGGCTCCCACCACCAACAATCTCAAAATCAAGCCCTAATCAAGGCATATGCAGTCTCATATCAAAATCAATCCAATAGACATTCAATTAGAACATATCATATCAGAATTCCCCTATCCTAGGGTTCAATCAACTCAAGCCATCACTAGGCTTCTCTCAGACCTTTCAAGGTCCATCATGGCTGCATATAAAGCATCTGAGCCATCATAGACTCAATGCACAACATCTACAAGAGCATAGTCTCACAGTAGCCTCAAGGTTCAAAATCACTGTAATGGCTTAAATCTTAACCAAGACACCATTCCACTAGCCTCTCAGGCTCAACACAAGCATAATCAAGGCTCTGGCATGGCTCCAAAACCACAAGTGACTTATCACACAAGCCACCCATACAAGCCATAGAGCCAAGATTCAAAGTTATCCAAATCAAAAACTGAAAGCTAATTCTTCATCACTACAATACCCTGAGCAAGTTTCTTTACAGGACCCTGGGCTAATTCTAGCCCCAGCTCATTGTGGGTCACAATATCCAGAAAAGCCCAAATTCACAGACAACTGGAGAAACTTGAGTTTCTTACCTTAGTGGCGACCAGAAAGGCTGCAGGACAGCTTCCACAAGCTCTGTTGTCCTTGCTGTGCCTTGATTCCTCGCCAAACAGCAACTTCTGAGGTTTTCTCTAGAGAAAAAGACTCTCCCTCACCAAGGGGTTTCTAAGAAAAAGGATGAAGGATTCAAGCTTTCTAATCGGTTCTTTCAAGTTCCAAGGTCAAAGGGAAGTGTTTAGGCTAGTATATAAGGGCTAAGAAAGCTTGGAACTGCTCTAATGGAGGTCCAGGGCGTTAGGAGGAAGAAAAAGGAGTTTCTCCTTCCCAAAAACGCGATCTGCCCTTAAATACTCTGCCTGCTCGAGGTCTGGCGCGATCCGCACCACCTCCCGCGCTATCCGCGCCACAATGTCGGTGCTTCGGTGCCAACAGTGCCATCCTCCACGCCATCAGCGTGAACTTCCCGAACCTGTGGCGCCATCCACGCCACACTGGCGCCATCCGCGTGAAAAACCCGAGGAAATTGTGTTTCCAGGGCACTTCTGGCGCGACCCGGGCGGCCCTTGGCACTACCAGCGCCAACCTCTCGGCCCAGTGACGCTACTCGCACCGTAACCACGCCATTAGCGTGGACTTGCTGAATGTGTGGCGCTACCCGCGCCATCCTGGCGCCACAGCCAGTGGGTCTGGCGCTATCAGCGCCAACCCTGGTGCGACCCGGCGCCGCGTCTAAAAACAGGTTTTCTTGTTAAAGAATCCTGGTACCATGAATGAGGGTCCTTACACTTCCTTCTTGCTAAAATAAAAATAGCTTATAAACCAATCAAAAAAACACACACGTCTAGTCTAAAACAATCAATACAATGTCACACTTGTTAAATATGTTTTGACATGCAAAATATCAAAAATCAAAACTAAACTAATGAAATAAATGATTTTTCAATCAACATTAATAATTTTGGTTTGGTTCGATTTCATAGACTCGGACCACAAACCAAACTGAACGACTAGTTTGACGATAAAGAAATCCAATTAAATAAAAAAAATCGATTTGGTTTGATTTTCCAATTTTTGAGTGGTTTTTGGTTTTTATTTTGGATCAGTTTTAGAAAAATAATATAATCATGATTTATTTAAAAAGAAAAATAAGGAAATTGGATAAATATATTAACGATAAAAATGAAAGAAAATAAGAAAAATATTAGAAACTAGCATTTTAAAAAATATTACTTCGAGCGATATTTCAAAAATGTTAAAAGCTACTAAAAAAACTTGTTTATCAAATCGTCACAAGTTTTTCAACTAATAAAAAAATTGTAAACTAATTGAAATGTTTTATAAACATATCCTAAGAATAATGACATACAAACTCTCTTATATCAAACACTCTATTAATACATATCCACCACTATACTACAAAAACGCCTTTCAAAGACGGTTATAAACCCCATATAAAGACAGTTGTATGACCGTTTTTGTATCAAGCGTCGTAAAAAATTATTACTTTCTAAGACGGTTATAAAACTATCTTTGTAGAGCTCACTTTCTAAGATGGTTCTTAGGAGAATTGTCTTAGAATGACATTCTAAAATGGTTCTCCTAAGAACCGTCTTAAAAAAAAGTTTTTTATTTAAAAAAATTATAAAAACTCTTTTCTAAGATGGTTTTTACCCTAAAACCGTCTTAGATTTCATGTTTTCTAAGACAGTTTTAACTTATTTTAAGATGGTTTTCACCTAAAACTGTCTTAGAAACTTGTTTTTTATAGTGAAAAAATCAACAATCATTCTAAGACGGTTTTTAGGAAGAATCGTTTTAGAATGTGACATTCTAAGATGGTTTTCCCTATAACCATCTTAGAATATGCTTTTTTTTTATAAAAAAAAAATTAAATACCACTAAGCTATCGCCACCACATCACAGTAAAAATTGCAGGTACAACAGTAAAAATTAAATACCACTAAGCTATTTCTTGCCTGCATTTGTTGAAGTACAGATAAGTTAAACATCCACAATCCAAGCTGCGACATGGAACCTTGAACGAAGTCTCAAAGTCCTCACATGACACTGTCTTAGATTTTGGATATGCTTTTGAAGATGCATCCTCATTATATGCTCTTGGAAAGCCCTGTATCAAGTAATTCACTAGTTAGGAGTGACAATGATGCTACATTATGAAGAAATTTGTTTGAAAGAAACTATCATGTATCATACCTTATAAGTAACACGCAACTTTGACCCATCACTTGACCATATAAAAGCATAATGAGATTATGTGCAATATGAAAAAACTTTAAGGAATATAAATATATATTTTTTGGAAGGTGCAGTATAATTTACTTTAAAAAATGTTATATAGTATAATTATAATAAAAATAATAGCATTCTAAAGATAATATAATTTATTAAATTCTAAAATAAATAGCATAGCCATAATTTACTTAACCCTCATTCCCTTTCCCAACTCCTTAATCCAAACATACTCAGGGTGAAATTCCTTGGGTATTACCAGTGTTGTCAAGATCGCGCGCCAACTCGTGGAATCGCACGATCCTGCGATTTTCCCGATCCGATCCGATCCTACGATCCCCGATTTACGATCTTTCATCCCCTCCCCCGATCCTATCTAAAATTACGATCTTGACAACCTTGGGTATTACTATCTCAAAATAAAACATTCAATTACCTAAGATTGGATTCACAACTCATATAATGGCACCATTACTCATAATTTTTGAAAATTTTAGCCACCAACTTCTCTACAGTTTCTACATGGAGTTGCAACAAGCTTTGTTTTAGCTTTTAATAAAATAAGTGGAAGTGTAATTGCAACATTGAAATTTAGCATTAACGGCCCTTAAATATGAAAACAAAACTAAGCTTTTTTGTGGGAAATAATAGTTCACCTAATAAGATGGTTTAGTCTTGTCCCTTATATTTATGTTGGCAAGTAATAATATAAGGTGCTCCCTTTGATTTGCCACATTTCCTTTCTTCATATCCCAAAAAAGAAGGAAACATTTAAGTCAGATTATTCACCAGACATGTGCATGACAAATATACACAGCTATATTTTTCATTGGCGACTAACAATAAAAATTGACCAGTTTATATGTACTTTGACAGTTGCTAAATATGAATTAAATAATATAAAGAGAATTATAAAATAGAAGAGTAAAAAAAATCCCCGTAGCTTTGGAATCAACTTTATATGTTCACACAAGATTAATTTGAGTGCACATTTGGTAACATTTTTCAGGGGAGATATAAATACTATTTCAAAAGCTCTCTCAATAAATTGGTATATAAATTTTGTTGTATATGCTTAATGGAACCAATAAAACTTCAATCCACCCATTTTGAGACTAACCCCATTACATAAAAAAATTGATTCCCTTTATCAAAAAGTAAAAATTAAAAATTTGATTCCAGTTCTCCTATGAATTCAACATCAAAACCCAATCATAAGTCCAATCTACATCACTTCATCCACTACCATCTTAAAACCTAGAATCCAACTCCTATGAATTAATAATAAGTGTGATACCTAATTCTCTGTCATCTACATTTCTAACCAGGAAAATTTCCAATCAAAGTGAAATTAGGAAATAGAAGGGGGAGGGTGAGAATATTCATTACCTGAAACCCAAAAACTGAGGCAATCCAATCAAGTATATCATTCACCTTTTTAAGCTTATCCGTAGGCATTTTAGAATCATCATGAGAAGCATAAGGTCTTGCACAAATTATTGGCACTGGAAGATTATCCATTCTACATAAAGCAGTAATTGTTGCTTTGATCTTTAATTTTCAACAAAAAGAAAAAAAAAAGCAAATTTAAAATTTAAAATTTTAGGGCTATTATATAATTAGCAAAAGCAAAGCAAACAATGCCTACTGTATCCTTGACATACAAACCTCAAGAAGTTCCATGATTGCTGGTTTAACACCAACATATAATGGAAGGATGTTATAGTGTTCATATTGTCCCCTCTTATGCTCAACATTGTCAGCATACCTTATCATCTGTATTTTGTGGAGCTACCATAGTCTTTAGCACTTCATACAATACAGTGGCACTGTGAACATTCTTAGCCATCTTCTCCCTTCAACAAAAACATCATAAGAATAAGACATCATAGAACAATTGATAAAACTTGAAAGCACAAGTTTAAGATCAAGCCTCACGGTCTTTGGGAAAATTCCCCATCCCGGATTTTCTTTTCGTAGAAATTTCGGTAGTAGGTCTGCAGCTCCCTAACATCACTTCTTTGAACATATCTTTCTGTAAGCTCCCCTTCTTGCAACCATGAAATTTTAAAAAATGTTTAATAAATCAACTACTTGATTCTTACTTTTTGGGAAGCAATTAAGAAATGACTGCTACAAGGCCCATAACTTTTCCCAAACACGACAAGCTGTCCCACAGAGCATGTCTAAGTGCGTCTGTGTTCTTTCTTCTTTTCTTATTTTAAGGGAAAGTATGGAGAAGCATAGGCAATACAAAGAAACTAAAAACAAATATATAATTAAAAATCCATTATGCCAAATTCTAAATGCAAGAAAAAGTAGCATCATTCACCCAATTGTCTTTAGCAAGACTAAAATCTTCAGTTCTTTACCCAAAGAGAAAACCAAAAACAAACACCATCCAACAAATTCTACGAAAAAAAGGACGCTGAACATTACCCTCAACATTGAAAAGCTCAACTTCGCACAAACAAGAAAATGGGTAATCCACAAAATCAAAGGCAGATAACAAAAGATGGAAACTTCAAAATACCCACAGATTCACAGAGTGAAAGAGAGAAAACACAAACCTCTTATCAGAGGAGCCTCCTTTCTGGTTGAGGAAGGATCGGAAAAGGGGAGAGTTAATGTAGTAAATCATTGTCGTTGTCTAATGGACAAGATGAAACCTCCGTTCACGTCGGCGAAGGCCTTGGAATCGCGTGGCTCCTCCTCCTCCTTGAGATCAGTGACAACGGCAATGGCTTTGACGATGTTTGGGGTTGGGGTATGTGAGGACCAGGAGACGAACGGGCGAGAGAGAGAGAGAGAATGAAAAAGTTGAAAACGAACGAGCGCGAGAATGGGTGGAATAGCACGATAGGAAAAATAAATAATCACTAAAGACACGTGATTTCAAGGACGGTTTTAATAAAAGCCATTTTTGAAAACATATTTTAAAGACAATTTTGACATAACCGACTTTAAAATGTTGTAATTGTTTACAAAAATGACATCGTACTTCAAACAACAACAGGTCTTTTAGAACCCTCTTAGAATACGCATCTTAGAAAACCCTTTTTCTAGTAGTGATCATTTCTCTCTATCTTTTTTTCCTACCTCATGATATCAACTATCATATTTATACTTTTTTCCTTTTTTCTTTCTAGATGTCAATTATAATTTAGCATCTAATACTTTGTATGGTAGACTAGAAAGTCAAAGGACAAAGTGGGAGGAGAGGAAGAAAATAAAGTTAATTCACCCTCCTTCCATGTTTGATTCGTAAATAAGTAGGGAGAAAAGATTAAAGAGTGGGTGAAACTACAGGTTTAGTCTTTTGCCCAAAATGGGAACAAGGGATAGAGAAAAACTATATTATGCTCTAAATGACTACTAATATATCCTTATTTGTGTATACTTCTTTTATATTAGTTCTGGATATTTATATCATAACTATCTTTCTTTCCCACAAAACATCATACAAAATCATCTCACTTTTCATTTATATTCTTTCTTTTTTCTTTTCTATCATTTTTTTCTCTCAACTAAACATACCATTAAGTGTCCATAGATTATTTTCCAACTTCCAATATCATCAAACCACAATCTTAAACACCAAATTATAGTGTTCAAAAGATGAATTTTCTTGAGAATGCTTATTATGAAATGACTTCCTATTAATTAACTATACATGTGAGCTAGCTGAAAAGTATGCAAAGCTTGAAGACATTAAGGCAATGAAGCTTTAGAATTCTTGGAAGGGTATGGCGGCGAAACCTCTCACGCTTGGAGGTATGTATGATAAGATGACATTGCTTATTCTTAGAATGACAGTTTCATGATAATGTATCAATTGCCAACAGCATTTTTCAAAACTTTCTTTTCTCTAAGGAGTGGGAGAAGAGAATATGAATTGATACCAAAAGCATAAGTCAATCTATTCCACTAACGCCACAAGGAAGATAATTAAAGGAGATCAAGAAATGACCTATTATTATTTATTTGACGTTATAAAGTACTTGAATATTTAACCTAATTAAAAGAAAATAAATAAATTTTACTAACAAGTATTTTAATAAGAGTATTAATCAATAAATTAATAAATGATTTTTATTTAAAATCACAGTAAAATTGTATTAGAAATTACAAAAAAAATATTAATAGTATCTTTTATAAAATTATTATTTTACTTTTAAATTTTTTAATGAATATAAAGATACTTATTAGTATTCTCAAGAAAGAAAATAGGACTCAGAAGGAACCAAATCAAATGGCCTATGGCTAGCTAGTGGTACGTGGCCTAAGTGCTCCAATAAACCCTCCATCTTTGGGTTCTTCTTGACGTGGCCTAGTATGATTCCTCCCCACAATGGCCACCCAACAAAGTCGTCATTAGAAAGCCATTAGGAGTAGCTTTAGTTCTCCTTCAAATTACGAAATATGGTTGGTAAATAATTTTATATCTTAAATATATAGTTAGAGATTTAATTTATAATTGTTATAAAAATATTTATTAGAAAAAGTTAATTTTTTAAATATATATTATTATTTTGAAAATTTAATTATTAACATTCAATTGAGAGATTCTCTGTTTATATATATATATATATATATATATATATATATATATATATATATATATATAAAAGGAGTAGCTTTGCGTCTAGTGGCTGTGCATCACCGAAAGACCACCTTTTAAAAGGCACATTAATATAGCTAACAAAAGTGCACCCTGAGAAAGACAAGGAGAAAGATATTGAAGAAAAAAGGGGGGCTGTAAAGAATAGATAGATAGCAATAGGTATTTTAGTTTTGAGAGTGACGGTAGCACATTGGCTGGTGGTGGAGGGAATTGAAAGTCGAGGGCATTGGTGACGGTGTTGTTGGTGGTCAATACTTGTGAAATATTGTGTGATGAGGATTCTAATTAATAAGGGGAGTGGAGTGGGTGACAGACCCACGTGAGTGACCCACCACATACACACACCACCACCACCCTTGTGCTAGGCCCAGTGGATGTCTTGGTTGGCTTCATATCAACGCTAACAGCCAATTAAACTCAACCAGAAACTATGAAAACAAACCTACACCATTGCTAATACTATCACACCACAGTTCACTTGAGCTTTTAAATTGAGGTTGAATTAGGGAGTCTTCTAAAATCTCAGTTATGGTTTTAAAAATAGTTTGTGATTGTCAGTTTAGCCGCAATGTCAAGGATTTTTAGACTTTATAATTACATTATGATCTTATAATTATTACATTACAACTGTAATTTCAATCGTATGTGTTATATTTATTTGTAATTTCTTATAATATAATAAATTGTGACATTTTTTTTTAGACCATAACTATTTTTCATTTGGAGATAATTTTATTTAAGTGAAGACGAAGTTCTTTTTTCAAATATTTAATAGTACCACATATAGAGAACTCAAACTCGATATCTTTAATTAAACTCACATACCAATTGATTTTCTTGTTTGATAGTAACACAAAACTATTATTGTAACCACAATTTAAAATCTTGATTTCAATATTATAAAAAAATATATTTGACATGACAATAACTATAGTTATAAAACCTTTCAATTAAAACCTTAATACTACAGTTAATATTTTAAATAATGGTTTACAATTATAATTAGGATCATAACATGCATAAAAAAATTTGGAGTCTCTATAACTATAGTTTCATTTCTCCACAATTTTTCAAAATATCAAAACTCATAATAAAATTATAACTGTGATCATAATCGTAATTTAAAACCTTGAATATATAGTCACAATTGAAATTATTCACTACCATATAAAAATCTTCAGGTAACACCATCGAGCACCACCTCTTACACAAAAAGCAAGAAGAAAAAGAAAAGTTCAAGACATTGACATCATTAACTTATTTGACAAAAGTGATCATTTTTCCCCCTTTCCACCACCCATATTGCTATTTTCCATTTTCTTTTTTAACTTTCTTTCTAACGCTAGTGGTTGTCTCCCTCTTGTTTACCTTTTCTTATTCATAAACTCACATTGAAACATTGAAGCATGTTAGCAGCTAACACTTCAAAGGGTACTTAAAAACTTTGTAGTTCATGGGGATGAGAAATGGAGGATAATAATAATAACAAAGCAGAGAAGCAGCAAGATGATAGTAGCCACCACCCATCTCTCCTCCTTCCTAACCCTATTCATAGCACCATCAACAACATCAAGGAGGATCATCAGTCTCCAAGGAAATTAGCCATTGGTGGGGGTGGCGGTGGCAATGGTGATAGGCTGAAGAGAGATGAGTGGAGTGAAGGAGCTGTGACAACCCTTCTTGAGGCCTATGAGGCAAAATGGGTGCACAGAAACAGAGCCAAACTCAAAGGCCATGACTGGGAAGATGTTGCAAAACATGTCTCAGCAAGAGCAAACTCCACCAAGTCACCAAAGACTCAGACACAGTGCAAGAACAAGATTGAGTCCATGAAGAAAAGGTACAGATCAGAGTTTGCCACCACTGCTGATGCCTCATCTTGGCCTTTGTATTCTCGCCTCGACGTTCTGCTCCGCGGGACGGGACCGATATCTTCTTCGTTGCCACCACCAATAGCAGCAACAGCGATAGCAGCATCATCTCAATCACCACATGCTACTATAAATAATAACCAGGATTTGGTGTTGTTGGAGCCACCTTCACTGGCTGTGTCACAAGCACCTCCTTCTGTTGCTCCTCCACCAATTGCAATTGCAGAAAACTCACATGGATCCAATGGTGTTGAAAGACTACTAGCCAAGGTAGATTATTAAATGAAGCACAATTTTTCATTTTGGGTAATTAATTAACTTTGGTTTGGATCTTTTGTTGCATTTTATGATCATGACTCGTCCATTTCTGAAAGATATGAACTGTGAGGTTGGAATTATATTATTGATTATATGCCTCAAAATTAACTTCCTGCTAATTAGGTGTAACATTAGATGCATAAGACTCGTGAGAAGCATTTTCTTTAATTTGTTCATTAAATACTTTTTCAAAAATTTATGATTGTTGCATCAAGTAGCCAGAGTGTCATATAATAAAGAAAACATATCTCGGATTTCACACGTCACGTGAAGAGAAGCTATGACGACTTCTGAAATGTTCATTCAAGGTGTGAGTATTCTGATTGATTTTCTTGGCAACAGAAGTAGGACAATAATTTGCAGAAAGTGAAATTCATCTCTTTTAAAGAAAGCTAGAGGTCATTTATTGCAAACATGAAGTGAACAACAAATTAAATAAAAAGTCATATTAAAATGATTATATTATATTAAAAATTACTGTAAGTAAAAGTTATACATTTACAGTTCAGTGTGAAATATATATTTTCTTTCAATCATAAATTATTGTGATTATGTTTGATAAGTTAATTTTTAAAATAATTATATTTATCATTTATCATAAGTTTAACCGATGGATGGTATAAAATATTTTACATTGAAAATGTTTAAAAGTTAAATTCTTATTCAAATAGTTAATTTATATTAAACAAAAGTTAATAAAAAAAGACATCAACTTAGTTCAAGATTAATTTATAACTTTAAAGAGTTACTTCCAATTTGAGCACTTTGTTTTATTTTAAAATTAATAGTTGAGATTAACCATTTAAATCTCTGCACGTGACCCTAGTTGTTAAGAGCCTTAACGTTTCAGTTAGCAAGTGCTACTCCATTTTCCCAGTGTCACACACAAAGACAAACAGACCTGCTATTGTCCGCGGTTGTCGTCACCTAGCTCATTGCATCACTCTATCTCACTCGAACAGTTCCACTCGTTATTGTTGCTCTATATGTCTCCAAGAACAGACCTGCAGCTTTCCACCACCGTTGTTGCAACGCTGCAGCTATATCTCAACATTTTATTGTTTAGTTGTCAACCACCGCCGTCACTGCGCTATATTATCACCATGACAAAATGTTAAGGTTTTATTGCTTCTCTGTCATACTCTTTCCGTTGTAGATACGAGAAAATTTGTTGGATAATGTCAATAAAATGATGCTGACTAATCATCCATTAATGTCCATTTCTTAGTTAAAGTTCAAAACAGTTAAGTAACCCAACTAAGAGCTAACCACGGTATAACTTGTTTGGTCATCTCAAATTTGCATTTTGCAAATTGTCATTTTTATTATGTTTCTTAAGGAGCCAATGTTTGAATCTTTCAATTTAGTAGAGGTCTAAAGAATTAAATTTAGATAAACTAGATTGATGTTTGAGTAAATTTGCAGTACCAAAAGCTAAACATTCAAGTAGCCTTCTATTTTATTTTGTCACTACAATGTTGTTGGAGGAATCGCATCCAGTGTGGACTTGATGATCGAGGAACAGATTTAGAGATACAAACGGAGTTGCAAAAATATTGCAGTGTTTTTCTCATATCCTTTAGTTGTCGCAGACAGGGTAAATGAAAAACAAAGGGTCTATCTTGTTGAATCCTCTTCTAGTGTCTAGTAACTCTTTAATAAAATAAATCTAAACCTCTAGATTTGAGAAAAATAAAGGATTCAGATGGAGAGTAACATTTTAAAGTTACTCCTAAATTAAGTGGATCCCTCCTAAGTTACTAAGACCCATTATTAGAAGATGACCTAAATCTTCCATTATACTTTATATGCATTATATATAAAAATCATTATTGCAACGGACAAAAATAGGTGTCTTAATGTGTAGGAGCTATGTTGCTACCTTTTAATATACTTTAACCATATATATTATGCAAGTATAATTGACATTATAACGGACAGGACATATGTGGGCATTGGAATTGAGATGATTTGAGTGTGTTAGCATTGTCATCTTATGTTTCAAAATATATTATTATACATACACACATATATAAATTAATGTTAATGTTTTGGCATTAATAGGAAGATGGGATAGGAGCCAAGTCATCTGAGCATGTATCTAACAAGAATCCAATGGACTCGGATAGTAGCACACCTGCTCTTTACAGTGAAAAAGACAAGGTGAGATGCAACAAGAGGAAGATGAAAAGTGAGAACAACAAGAGGAGAAGGAATAATAATAATAATAATAACAATAATAATAATGAAGACGTGGAAATAGCAGAGAGCATTAGGTGGCTTGCAGAAGTGGTGGTGAGGTCAGAACAAACAAGAATGGACACAATGAAAGAGATTGAGAGGATGAGAGTTGAAGCTGAGGCAAAGAGAGGGGAGATGGAGCTTAAGAGAACTGAAATCATTGCCAATACACAACTAGAGATTGCTAGGATCTTTGCAAGTGTCAATAAAGGTGTTGATTCTTCACTAAGAATTGGAAGAAGTTAAGGGTATATTATGGAAGGTGATCACATGTTTGTATGTGTACAAATTTTATAATCAACAAAATATAGATTGAAGGAGAGGGAGAATTGTAACAACTATGTAATTCGCCTAACGAGTGAAAGAGAGCACCACATATACGGTAGAGATAATAATTATCTCGATCTCCTAACTTTAATTTTAGACTTTTAATTTGTAACCTTCTCTTTCATTAATTATAAGAAATGAAGGGATACTTCTTCTATTGTATCTCACCTCTTTTGGAATGTGAACTTATTTATCTCTGTCAAAAATCTGGTTGGTCCGTGATTTTCAATGACTTTCGAACTTTTATACTACAATTAAAGCTCTATATTCATCTAAAACTGAAGTTGTCATGTGAACCACACTTCATGATTCTTTTTTCCTCGATGGAATATCTTTAACAAGTTAAGAAGAATTTCATATATGTATTGATTTAATTTCAAAAGTAAATTCAAATGTTTTGTTATCACATTATTCTTACCAAAATTTATATCTCAAACAAATTATGTATCATTTTATGCATAATAAAAAATAAAAAATAAAAATAAGGCAAATTATTGTTTTACCCCCACTAATTTTAGAGATTTCATGGCTACAGGAAACCCTAAACTTGATTTGATCTAATTACATTGGCTTGGATTTTTTTTAATGTTTGGGGCAAACTCAACTCAACTCATTCATGTATGGGTTGAATTATAATTTTTAATTTTTAGATTTGTTGACCAGTAAACCTAATCCGTTGACCTGTTGATTGATATTAAAATTATTATTATTATTATTATTAAATTTAAAAAACAAATCTTATTATTAGTGATAGCAACTACAAGAATTCTTTAAGCATGACTTGTGTAAGGTTAATTGAATGATATACTAGGTGTAGGTGCTAGGGTTATGATGCATTGCATTTAGTCTTTAATTAGGAAGCATTTTAGTTAGAATTATTTGCATTATTGATTATGTAGGTCTTTGTTTCTATTCATTTCACTAGACTTTATCTTTTTGCCAAACCTATTACACTGTAGGTATTTTTCATGTGCACAAGAGCCATGTTAACTTGATCTTTGGTGCCAAATGGCGCTTCTTTGGTGCATATTGGACTTTCAAGATCAAACCTAATTAGGGGCCTTTTTGGAAGGGAAATAAAGTAATTTTAATTTGGCGCCAATTGGCACGGGAGTGCAATTCATTGGCATGGATGGCACGGGCGTCCCAATTACCACTACTAGAAATAGGCCTTTTTACGACATAGCAACGATGACGATTATTCCATAACCGCCTTTGTATCTTACGTGATGGCAATTTTGTAATTATGTAAATGTTTAAAACGATAACAACGACGGTTCTTATATAGACCGTCGTAGTATTACATGAATCAAAGACGGTTCTCGGTAACCATCATAGTTATGGGCAATTTCGAAGACGGTTTTTTATGAAACCTGTCGTTGTTTTAAGTCTACAATTTGTTTTTTTATTTAAAAATTGTGGCTCCTTCATTTCGTATTACAATCCAAGCGCTCTGCCCTAATCGCCATTTTCGAATAATCATCTTCATTCCACACCTTCCGCCCACACCCTACTTCAAATCAATAGCCCAACCCAGCATTCTTCATTCTTCATTCTGCACCCCATCCCCATGTAGGAGTGACGCCGCTGTCGTGTTGCTTTTGCGTTATTCTTGTAGTCGGGTAAGCAAGTAGTTTCATTTTAATGCTTTCATACGCAAGTGGAAGTCTTATTCGTTGATTTGCTTCCTGGGATATAGGGTTATTTTGGTTTCAAATATTTATGTATCCACTTCCTTGTTGTGAACAGGTTCCCTGTATGTGTTGTGGGGTTTTGGTTACTGAGTATGCGTTCTATTCTAAGTTAGGGGTTTTGGATTTTATTCTTAATTGAGAGGGTTTTGGGTTTTTTTCGTAATGTTTGTTTCTTGCCTTTGCCAAAGTGTTCATGCGGTTATTAATAACCTAACTTCCAACAACATGAACATAATTCTCGAATGTGGATGTAACTGAGGCCAAATGAACTAATGAATAACAATAGTGACTTCGGGCAATACAATAAATTGGAAAGGCAGAAATAATAGACCATGGATAACATGAACGACTATTTACTATTCATTGAAACTGTGTGGATAAGTGTTTGTTCTATTTCTGTGGTGAATTTTGGGGCAATACAATAATAGCAATAATCCCCGTGTCATACTTGAACCAAACTTCATTCCATGACTTGTTGAGTCTATCTGAGGAAGAGTTTGGGTATGGCATCCCATGGGTGGCCTCACAATTCCTTGCAGCAAAGATGTCTTCGAACATGGGAGTTATTGCTTGAATGGACAATTAAACTCACACTTTGTTAGGCTCAACATGGTATATGAGGATCACTTTATTGAGTAGAATTTTTTACAAATGCAAAGGAAAATAGTTTGTGAATATTAGAGGACATTATTTGTTATAGCCGTAAAAGAAGGGTTGTTTCATGTATGCTGCTTCTTTGTGTGTGTTGAGTAAAATACTTTGAAGTAATTGTCTCATATCTAGTATGGGATAGCACAGGATCTTTTTGGTGGCCTTTCTTTGGTGTTTGGTACACTCTCTCTTCGAGGGAACTTTCATAACAAATGTGGAGGGACATACTATATTTCTTTTCTATCTTTTTTTTTGCCTGTGTTTTGATGGATTTAGCTTGTTCTGTAATGTTTCATTCTTTGTTCTAATAATATCATCCTTTGTCCCTTTTCCCAAAAAAAAATTATAATAATTTGGCTATTTGTTATAAAAGCTGGTTACATCCTTTATGCTCCATAAAACTAATGCACTCTATAGACGTTAGCATCATTGTTTGAGACATGACAACATTTTAGGAATAGACCTAGTACAACAACAACTACCTTCCCTTATCCCATTAGATTGTATTATACCTAGATGAAAACAACATAAAAATAATCTTGATTGATTGTTGAAATCATATTGCCTTTGGTTATAGATATGGGTCTACCTGACATTTCTTATTTAATGTTTAAGTTTTACCGTTTTTTATTGTTTAAGAAAATCACCTTATCTCTCAGTAAGTGTAAGAATTATCTAACCCATTTTTAATTAATACCAGGGTTTGAGATTATAAAGTCTTAGTGGAAAGGTAAGTTGAAGTTGAAGAGTTGAGGGGAAAACAAGCAGAGAAGGAGGTTGAGGTATTTATATTTGTTGAATTTGCCTTCTGCATATTTTTGTATCTATATATCTAAGAAAATAACTATCCAAAATGATTTAGAACCCATAATTTAGAGTTTTACCTTGAAAATTTTAAAACTTACCATCACATGGGCTGTCCTTTGCCAACAATTGTTTTTTTTTTTGGGTCAAATAAGTTCCCCTCTAAAACAAAAGATGGATTGAAATATGTTTAGAAAGTCTCTGATCTTTTTCTTTTACTACCCTTTTTCATCAAACCCACCATTTTACCAATCTAATTTCCAATGTTAGTTGGGTTGTGAGAAATGCCTGTTTGCAAGCCAAAATTGCAATCAACCTCAATTTTGACCCTCTGTTCCAGTGTTCCAACATTAATCTCTTGAAAAGATTTATCACTCCATACCCTGATTTTTATTATGCTAGGATGAAAAGATTTAGCACTCTGTGCTTTGTTTTTTGTTATGTTATAAAGTAAAGATAATATGTATAATATAAAACCTTTTATCAGGGTTTAATCAAGGCTATAAGCTAATGTTGAAATCAATTTTGCTGTGGGTAGTTCAATGACTTTAGTTGGATATTTTTCTGATTCTTTTGATCAATCCTCCTTTCCTAAAAAGGTTAGTACTGGTGGTCTTCCTTTTTCATGCTTCTCTAGTTTTCCTTCCCATAACTAACAGGTGACAGGATCAGTCAAACACACTAAGTAAATTCAGCAGGATTTAGTAAAATTGTTCCTGAACAGATCATGACATAAACTGATTAGTTGTACCAAGGCAATGCCTTATTTGATTTATCCATATTGTAACACTTATTGGCATCATTATGCTCTTTAGTTTAGCTATTTAGTATTCATGTACCTAAATTTAGGAGGGTTTTGTCGCCACAAATCCAATTTTCGGTCCTGAATTGGGAGGCATTTCAGGAACATCATGTCATTCCAGTCCACCTTTTGGTCCTCGGAGGTCACAGATGCTTGGCCATAGCCTTCAAGACTTCCTGGTCTCTGTGCCCATGTCTTCTTATCTTGTAAAGGAAGTTCAAAAAATCTTTGAACTTGATTCCCCATATTCTTAAGGGATGAATTAGAAAGTCCGTCATTTACCAGCTACAAGGGGAAAAAATGGAAAATCAGGTGAAAAGGAAGTAAAAAAATGTTGAAATCTCTCCCTTAACACTAGCATGCCTTCAATTTAATCAGCTTTCTAATACCCAAAATAGGAAAAATACACAACTCTGGCTGATGAGGGATCTTTGGTTCAATTTGATTCTTCTAAACGTCTAATTTGTGATGTCTTCGGGGAATTCTTGTTACCTTGGTGGATTCACTGTGCTCTTTGTTTTCCATAGTCGGTGTGTTTTAGATCCATTTGTCATCTGTTCCAGACACAGGGTTAATTACTAGTTTCATTGTCTTCAATTCTTTATATGTTCGAAAATCATGGTCCCAAAACCAAAAAGCGTGTTAAGATTCTTATGTTCACATATATTTAGTTTAAGTGAGTTCGTATTATCGTGAGCAAATTCAACTCAAACTATGCAGAGTAATAGTTTCAGTGTATCCATAGTATTATCTAGTGTTTGTATTCACTACTCAAAACTCTTCCACGTGACTTCAACAGCATAGCATACGATTATATACTGAAATCTAATTCTGCATATTTCTGATTTGCTGAATGTGTCTGACCAAGTCATTGCATATAATAACATTTTGAAGCCTAATTGTGTTTAGTATCCCGTCTTGGATGTGCTTTTAGAGAGGGGAAAAAGAAAAACTACAAAACATTCCTACAGATGCAGAAGCTATAAATATTTGCTTTTGTGGATATGGATCAACTTTGATGCAATGAAATATCAAATTCACACTTATTTCACTACTTGAATTTCGAATTACAACAGAAGTAGTAATGTCAAACCGGGCTAGACCAAGAAGGTTGACACCTTTTCTTATGGGGATCAGCTGCAAAAAACCTGTTGATATCTGAGTTCCATGAATGCATAATGGATCACTTGTTACTAGGACAACTGCATCTTACATTAAGAGCATTGTACAAGCAGTAAATTTTACCTTGAGTTTAATGAATCGTCCTTTTTAGAGGTATAAATGAACCGAAAATTGGTTACAAGAAATATATGAAGTGGGAGAAGAGGCAAGAAGAACTAATAAAATCACTACTGTTTCACCATGAAGGAACTTTTACAACTGCAACCACCAACTGCACTGGGGTTTTCAGTCACCAGCACATAAAACCAGAATCTGACTGTAAATTTGTCATTGGTTAGATACCTTAAAGATGCTAATATGGTACCTTATAACAAAGTAATGATAACCTCACACTCCTTTTCTCCCTTGCACTCTTCATATACATATTACTATACCAACAGCTACGTCAATTTTCACATCAAAACTTCTCTTCACACATACAAGTTAATAGTTTTGTACTTGTTGAAACTTGAAAACCATACACACCACTTTTTCTTTTCTGCTGCAAAACTCTCTCTTAAATAAGCATGATACCATGAAATGAAACAAAAGAGAAATGATGGTTGTGAAATCATTCAAGAGTGGACCCAAATAACTTGATGACAGTTGGTTATCACTGATTGTGCTTACGTAGGATATTAAAACATAATATCACAGTGCATGGAATGATGTTTCTTAATGTTTTAGTATCAAAAGACTTCTAAGAGCATCTAAAGGCATTACTTGATTGATTACAAATCAAGTGAAATCTATTTAGATTTAGAGAAATTGCAGCAGGTTCACCAAGCAATTTTTATGAAAACCTTCAGATAAATTCCCAAATTCTTTTGCTTTTTTAAATTTCCAAGATTTCAAAAGATTGTATAGGGCATTAATGTCCTTTGAATTTGTTAGAGATCAAAAGGAGGACATATTAAAAGAATATATATTCTATAAGGAATAAGGGTGCAGTTAGTGTAGTGGGTTATAGGTAGGTCAGTATAAATAAGAGGGAATAAATAAAGAAAGTCAGGAAGAGTTCTGTAACAGATAATGTATTACAGTTGTAACTTGTAAGGGACAGTTCTCCCTTGTAAGGGTGTTTGATACCCTTGAACAGGGAGTTATACAAGAGTTATTCTTATCAATTGATATTCTTTTTTAGGAGACTTATCAAAAATCTGAACCATAGATAGCAATGAAATGTTCTCCAATTCAAACTAACTATTAACACAAGCAAATCAGCAACACCCCAACAATAACTGTGATGAACATTAGCTGATATTGAGGAAATTTTCCTTCTTTTATTTGTAACTTCTTAGAGAATTCTAGGAAAAAAAAACAAAAGATAATAAACAAATATAATATCGACCTCCAGACAAGAGGTTAGTATCTATGAAGCATCGTGGATATAATGTGACGGTGACTGTAATTTGCAAATTTGTTTCCACAATCTAGTGCCCTCAATCTAATTTCGTATTTAAATCACAAGAGAAGTGTATACTTGGTCACCAAAAATTAGTTCAACCTAACACACAAGGGGCTAAAAGAACAATTATCAATTTCAAAAACCAAACTATAATTAATTAGGATAAAAGCAATGGGTAGCATAATTTTCTTAAGGTAGATGTACTACCAATGAGTAGCTCTGGAATTTCTTCCAAATAAGAACCCCTGCTAAACCTGTAAAATAAGGAAACAAGTCAAGAGAGTACATAACATTTATCCAAATAATTAGAATAAATGATTATGTTGCAGCTTCCTTACATAACTGCAGAAATATGTATGTATTCTATTTACGTGTTTATAATTTCCTTTTCTGACTTATTCTTTATTTCTAGGTGCTTGTAGAAATCCATCTACATGTAGCAGAGGTTCAGAACACTAGAGGTACTTCTTACCCATTATATATATTTTTTAAATGATGTTCATTTAAGGCAGCAGACTCCTGTATATTTTTTTATGTTTCAACTGAGGAGGTTAAATGTTATTTCCAAAGGTGGAGTCTGAATTGTTTTAGTGGTAGTGGTCTCTTGGTTCAGAATGAGAGGTTTTACATGTGTATTTTCTTTGTTCCTTTCAATATTTAACAAAATAACTGGTGTGGGTGGCTATCAGCGGATTTTTTTAAGTAAAAATGGTGAATTTTTCCATAAATATGTCATTGTAGTTTTTCATTTCTCTACGAGATAGTGTTAAGAAACTAAGGGTGTATTTGATTGTGTCCTTGGCATATTAATCTTTCCTATCAGTTGATGACTATGGTGCATCAAGTAGTTTCCAGAATTCTTTTACACACTCGTATAGTATTGCTACAAGCTATATATGAATCCAAACATAGAAAGCAACAAACAAGTATCAAAAACTCTACCCCTTCACCTTCATGTCTTTCTGATACACTTCCTAAACCAATCTGGTATGCATGACACTCAGCAAGTTATTGTTCATCAAATAAGTGCTCTGTTACCATAAAATTGAGGGGACAGGTAATCTTTGGTCAAACCAATCTGGACCTGCAGCATCTACCACATCCTTACATCATCATAGCATCATGAGTTATGACATCTTTTTTCCTGATATCCATATTGATGACCTCAACATCTCATTCCTTAACTTGCACTTTGCGTCTATCCCAACAGCCTGTAAATAAATACTCTTATCTTTATCTACATATGAAATTGTATTCCTTAGTCGACTGTCCAACTAATTTCATCTGTGTTCCTAATTTCATTTGCTTTAACTATGCTGTCTCGAGCTTCTGCTGTGTATGCCATTAATCTGCCACAGCAGCTGGTCATACACCTGCTTCTCAGTCTGGTTCTGATAAGAACTGGACCAGAGATGAAGAAAAAATGCAGGAAATGCTTTATTCACAACTGAAGGTTATTTCCAGAATTACAATGGTGATTTCGAGACACCACTCTCCACTCACTCTTTCTAACTGACTTTCCCTCCCTTTCCCTGTCTATTTATAATATCTATCTCTCTTCTAGTAACTACTGTTAGTTAGTTACTAACTAACGGTTTCATTTAACAACCATCGACTCTATAGCTGAGTTACTACTAACTCCTCTTCTATGGTACATTTTGCCCCATCTATTATTATTACATCTATCAATACCCCCCCTTAAAGAGGGACCTTGTCCCCAAGGTCTAATTGAGGGAACACAGTAGTAATTTCTTCTAAACTCTCCCAGCTATCTTCATGATGAGGCAAACCTTGCCATTTAATAAGCACTTCTGATATCCCAATCCTTAAACCATGAGTCTTTATCCATTGTGGCTACTTCCTCTGTCAGACCACAATACACTCATCCAATGTGCACTGGGGCCAAGGCTGGCATTGTTAAGCCCAGATTGCACCGTACACTCCTCTTAGCTCATGTTGAACCTAAGTCTACAAAGTCCGCTCTTTCTAATCCGACATGGTTAGCAGCCATGAAAGCTGAATATGAGGCCTTGATGAATAATGGAACTTGGTGTCTCCCTGATCTACCTCCTAACAGATCAGTTGTGGTTGCAAATGGGTCTTTCGGGTCAAAGAAAATCCTTATAGTACTATCAGCAATTACAAAGCCAGACTTCTGGCCAAAGTCTTTCACCAACAATTGGGTTATAATTCAATGAGACCTTTTCTCCTGTAATCAAAGCTCTTTATTCTTCCCTTTGTACTTTTTGTTTTATATCAACCGCACCAACTTTTTTTTCTATGACGTCAAACGGGTTGAAATTTATTGCCTTAGATGACCGAATTGAAGGTAGCCCATAAGTAAACAACAAGTGAAGCGTTATGGCATTGGATCCTATGCGGCAACCTTAGTATATACGGTAACAAAGTATGAACATAATTCTTTTAATTGAGAGATTCAAAATGAATGTGGGACAACTCTAAGTATGCAATGGACACGTATTCAAATTTGTGATGCATCAACCAATCAAAATGTCTACTTTTACCAAGATCGTCCCACTGATTTGATGGCATACGAAGATGAGCTGTGATATTTGATCATTTATTTTTTGTAAACACAATATTCATTTTTTTTATCACAACATATTATTTATATTTTTTTATCTTTCTAGATGTTAATTAACATGTAATCCAGTGTTCAAGTATTAAATTGGACCCCCTTATTGGTTTTGTAAAGCTGCCAAAGAAAATTACAACCTGTTGCATCACATGTTATCCTTTTCCTTTATAGCTTTCATGATTCATGATATGGTACATTTTCTGAGAAATTTTTTCATCCCTCGTCTACCTGGCCATACAGGACAACGGAATAATGCCAAGGATCGGCTTATCATGAAAGTGACGAAAATATAACAGTAAACAAGAAAATCTACAGTGATATTTCCTACTTTTTCTTTTCTTTTCTCTTTTATAAATTAATTAAACTTTGTTTCTTTCATTTTTAGAGGGTACTCGACTTTGGTTCTTTTTGGTGTGCTATGCGTGTCTATGTGATTACTTCTTTGCAAACTTATACACACTCGTGTTATATATAAGTAGTACTTAATAAGATTACCAAACATTTTCGATTGTGAAGGAACTGTAACGTTTTGAGATTTTGTAGAGAAAAAGCAGCTAGTGGGAGCAAAACACTATATTTGCATGATTTAAATTTATTAAAGAGGTGCTATGCCTATGAGGTATAGGAGGAAAACAGACACATGCATGCTAGCTAGTTGCCTAGTTCCCTTTCTTGTAGGTCATTTTGTTGGATGCAAAAGCAACATGGACCCGCACATATATGGATACAACTATATTACATGGGAACAATTTTTAATTGAGTACACAGCACACACATATAAACTAACAAAAGAAGGTTGTTGGTTGTCTTAAACTTCAAATTGATGAGAAATGTAGTTACATAATTCATTATCCCGTGACTGTTTATGCCGGATTCTGGTTGGTAATTGTGAGCTGGAAAAAGGAAGAAAACACAAACAAAACTCCAAGACTTATCTGTACACGAAAACCATTGACAAAACTCTTGCCATTTGTATAATTTAGAGTTGTATCTGCACTTGATTTCAAGATTTTGAATTGTTGATATTTGGTTTTCTTCTTCGTTGATGTGTAATACATTTATGCTGGTTGTGAAATTGAAAATTAACTTCATATTTGATGGTTGCTTTGGGCAGAGCATTAGTTGGAGGCAACTCATCACTTCAACCCTCTGTCTTTGAAAGTATGCTCTTAGCTCCTTTTTGTCCCTACTCTGCATTTTAATGTTAAAAGAAATTGTTTTATATTTGTAATTGGATAGGGCCCGGCTCTTTATTCTTCCCTTTGTTCTTTTTGTCTTGGCCCATAGTGCTTGCTGCCTTTTAGTTAACAACTATTAATGTTTTTTGTTTAAGCTTTCTTGTGAAATAACTTCATAAATTCCTTGCATATTAATTTCCCCTTTGTTTTATTTTTTCCACTGGATTACAGAATGTTTCTAATCCGAAGGGAGAGGTGGAAATGGTTGTAAAGTGCTCTCTTTCGCTTCCTGTCAGGTTGTACTTAGAGCATTTCCTGCATATGAACTGTGGAAAGTTTATGGATGATTTTGTATGGCTTGATATGAGCTCGGTTCCATTAGGCTTTGGAAGATTGTTTTTGGTTCCGAAGTGGTATATACTCTTTCATGTAGATGTACAAGTTTGCCTGTGACTGTTTTTGGGGTTATTTTCTTCCCATTCTGTATGTTGTGGGAAATCGGATTTTTGGTTGATTTTAAACTCTCAAGATTCTTAGAGCATATCATGTTATAAGTGTTAGTAGTGTTTTGTATTTTCTAGCATTTTGTAACATAGTATTGGTACAGTAATCTGGATGTTGTAATGGTTTTAGGTTATGTGATGTTGTAATTCCAATAGAAAATGTTAAATGGTTTTAATATATGTAATACCTTGAATTTTAAGCCTATGATTAGAAACATAACCATGCTTTAGAATTCCAAAAAGGGCAGCTTAAGAGAATTCAGAAGCAGATTTGGCCATATCGCGCGATCCGCGCGGGAGGCTTGAATCAGAGCAATGGTTTCGACCATCTCACGCGACCAGCGTGGTTCCGACGCTAACCGCGTGGGTTGTTCGAATAGTGGCGTTGTTCGCGTGGATGTGGCGCTGACTACGCGGGAGGTTCGAAAGGATGGCACGATCAGCGTGGCTATGGCGCGATCCGCGTGGGAGTTTGAATCAGGGCTGTGGATTCGAACATATGGCGCGACTCGCATGGATACGGCGCTAACCGCGTGGGAGGTTCGAACATATGGCGCGATCCGCGTGAGGTATGGCGCGATCCGTGTGGGAGGTTGAATCAGGGCTGTGCTTTCGTCCAGTTCGCGCGATCAGCGCGGGACACGGCGCGATCCGCTTGAGACTCTCGGGCCAGCCTTATAATAGCTCATTTCAGTACGCGAAAAAGAGGAAAGAAATGCTTCTTCTTCCTCCCTTTGCCCTAGACCTCCATTGTTGACATCCCCAAGCTTCCTAGAGCCATATATCTTGACCAAAACACCTTCTTATGGCCTATTCTTGTTAGAGAAACATTTGGGAAACTTGAATCATTCATCCTTTTCTCTTGAGAAACCCCTTTTGAGTGAGTCTTGGAATCTCCAAAGAAAAGCTCAGAGAACTTGAGGGTGGCTGAGACCCATTGCGTGGAAAGGACACCAGAGGTCGAGGAGGTTGTCTTTGGGTCTTCTTTGTCGTCATTGAGGTAAGAAACTCAAGTTTCTCCGTTTGATTTTGATTTTGGGGGTTTGCATGAATAGTGACCCATATGAGCTGGGGCTAGAATTAGCCCAGGGTCCTATAGAGAATTGTGTTCAGGGGGTTGTTTTGATGAGGTTAGAGCCTTCAGAAATCATTATTGATGAAGTTTGATTTTGGCTCTGTGTTATGTATGAGTAAGGAAAAGATTGGTTTATTGGCTGATGTGAACATTAGAGCAGTTGATAAAGTAGCTCATGGGATAACATAGATGATGTTTTTGAGCTGTATTGGTTATTTTGGGAAGCTTGAAATTGAGAAGGCTAAAGCAAGGATGTACCTTATGTTAGCCTGAGCAGAGTCTTGGGAGAGGCTCTGTAGCCTTGGTTAGGCTGAGTAGGATCCTTTTGAGGGTCTGAGAATCACTTGTGAAGTAATTGAGGGTGTGTTATGCAGAAAGGATTATAGTTTCCTTTCGTTCTAACGGCTAGAACCGTATTTGATAAGTTATATATTTGATCTTATGTAGGACGTGAGCTTGATAGTTCCAGTGGTGGTGACCACGAGGACGGGAGAGCCGGTGTTTTGCCTAGAGCAGGTAAGCTCTTGGTTCTTGTATGTGTGTCCTTTGCTGTGTTCCACCATGCACCAAATGGGGTGATGGTTCTGATGTGAGTAAATGCATGTATATGGAAATTGTATATTGATGTGATTGATTAATGGATTGTATTCTGTACCCTGTGATGGGAATTGATGTGTATGGCTATGAACTGTTTGACTTAGGACATGCTTGGTTGAATATGAGATTTGAATGTGAATTCTGTGTATGAATTGGATCCTATGGTAGTAGGGTAGATGACATGAGATTGAGAAAGACCTGTTGAGAGATGTTCCTGTGATATAGATGTAGCCTCCCGAATGGAGATGTTCCTATAGACACAGAGGTAGCCTCCTCAGGCAATTGTGTTGATATAGATTATGAGATGTGCCTGTGATATATAGATGTAGACTCTTGAGTAGAGATGTTCCTATATACACAGATGTAGCCTCATTAGATGGAGATGTGCATGTTATATAGATGTAGCCTCTTGATTGAGATGTTCCTATATATACAAATGAAGCCTCCGATAGATTTGTTGAGATCCAGGCATGAGATGTCCCTAGTATATAGAGGTAGCCTCCCTGGGTGGAGATGTTCCTATATACATAGATGTAGCCTCTGCCGAATAATAGTGTATATCGCCTGATTATTGACAGGTGAAAATGAATTGATAAAAATGATGTTTAATGAAGGGGATATGAGATCCCTGCTTGCCTGATGAATGGTTGAGAAATGTTCTGATATTGAATCTGATGATGGCTGGATGGAATATATTATTTCTATGTATATGCCTGAAGTGAACCAGGGGAAGGAAATACCTTTAAGGGCCCTGAGTTTACTGGGATTTTATATCTCCCCCCTTTTGTGGGGCTTTATGTTTTGTAGGTGATTCCTCAGGAGGAGCAGATAGATCCCAAGGCAAGAAGCCTATGCAGGGATAGTCGTTACTTGTAAACCTTAGGTTTAGATGACATGAGCATGTGGCTCTGGTGTTTTGTATTTTGCCTTTGGTTTAGTTTTGTTGTACCCTGAGGGGAGATATATGTACAGTTTTGTACCTAAACAGAGATTTTGTATATATTCACCATATTATAGTGTACAGTGGTTACATTGATGACATTTGATGATGTCACTCTTAGTTTATGATTTCAAACTGCTTAAACTCTGATGATTATTGTTAATGATAGTAATTAAGGCAGGTTAATGACCCTGGTTTTGTACGGGGCGTTACAATATATGATGTGGTTTTGATGGTTGTATTAAATTATTCATAGGTGTAAAATGATTTAAAACAATGTATAAAAAAACAATTAATTAACAAAATTTCGTGTTCATAAATGTTTAGATTTAAAAAAAAAAGCTAAAATACAAACGAAGACGGTTATTTAAGAAAATCGTCATCGTAGGTTGACATGCATATTCTTAAATGAACTTGTGTAATCGATTACAATAGAGTGGATATCGATTAAGACAGTCATGCATATTCTTAAATGAACTTGTGTAATCGATTATAGTACAATAGTAATCGATTAAGACAAACATACATGTTTTGCATTTTGTGCTATGTAATCGATTACGATTTGTTGGTAATCGATTAAAGTGTTCTTCATGACTTTTTCAGAGATAAACAGAAGCTGGTAATCGATTATCTCATTATGCAATCGATTAAAACAATGCAAAATGGAATTTTCAAAATATAAGCCATGGAATGTTTCTTTTCAAAAGCAAACATGAAAACCTTATGTTCTTTTCTTAAAACATGTATGCATGAATATTTTTATGCTTTATGCTATGCAAGGATCACAAGATAAGTCTCTTAAACTACTTTACAAATTACAAATATCTTCAATTGAATGACATGTAAAAAGCTAAAATCTTTAAGTGCAAGGGCTTCATCCTTGATCTTTTCTTCAACTCCCCCTATATCCAACAATCTCCCCCTTTTTGGCTTTGATCATGGCAAATATCAATTGAACATTTGTTACCTATTAATGTGCATGAGAGAGATGAATGATAGGAGCTTCAAACTTAACCTAAAATTAAATCAACTTTTTGCCAATATCAAGTGTTAAGTAGCCTTGCACAGGCATAGAAAATTTCTTAGATTGCTCCCCCTATTTTAGGTAATATTTCACAAACTTTAGAAAAATAGAATCAGAGCAATAAGATTCAATATTTCAGTCAATAAGCACAGTTCTTTCTTGTTCAAACATTTGCTTTAATATCAATCATTTGTTCAATTTTATTTTCTCCTCCTAGTTGGCTTATCAAAGACAAAAAAAATCATTGTAAGATTAAGATAAACAAGGAGGAAAGATAATTTCATTAATAATTAAAAAGTACACTTAACTAAAAGCCAACTGGAAATAAAATAAAACATTAATCAGAAAGCCACATTAAGAAACAAAGTAAGAAACATAGCAAGACAACATGTAACCAGAGAGCACACTCAAACAGCCTAATCTAGAGCTTGTCAAACTCATCAAGGACAATCCTAGCTTCAAGATTTTCCAGCCTAGATCTCATTTCTTCCAAGGATGAGTTGGTTTTAGCCCTATGCTCATGATGTAGGGACAACAGAGCATCCATCTTCTGAATCATTAGAGATTCAGAGGGGCTGTACTATTGTTGAGCAGGGCCTTCTTTAGCTTCTTCTTCTTCTTCTTCTTCTTCTTCTTCTTCTTCTTCTTCAACTTCTCCTTTAGCACCTTCAGCTTGAGGTAGCTGACCATCCATCTGCCAACCTTGAGGAGTCTTCACCAGCCAAGCTTGTTCAAATGCTTTGTTTTGATGAGGTTGGTGGTGTCAGTTGTGTTGTCAATAATCTCATTTGAAACATCAATTTTATAATAGTCAATAAACCTAGAGATTAGCAACATTCGGAAAGTTATAGCTAATCAATTTAGAGGCCTTCAGCATTGTTTCAACAAACACAAGAACCCAGTTAATTTGGGTAGAAGTTTTTATGCCATATACCAACTGTAAGTCATCATCAATGGCTTAGGCATGGTTTGTAGACCTTGGAGTCAGAATATATGTGATAATATAGTGAATTAGCCTTTCTTCACTTGTCATATTACCAGTTCCAAGCCTTACCTTCAGCCTAACTTGAGGGTCTTGAAGCATCCCTCTATAGGTATCAGTTTTGTTGTAGCCACCAATTTCTTCTTCTAATCTCCTAACTCCAACAAGAGAAATCCCAGCTACAGCGAACCAAACCTCTTCATCAATCACCATGGGAACACCCTTCACTTGAGAGCGAATTACCCCATCCATGCTAGCTTTTGCACAGGTGTAAAAACCTTTACTAGCTCAGGGTAGAAAGTACCCTTAAGCTTTCAAATAATTTGAACCAGTCAAGGTCCAAATAATTTGGAGGCATGACCAGCTTTGTAGCATTGAACTGGATTTAGTCCATCCTGTCTTTTTCTTCAAGGAACCAGAAATTCACTCTGTTCCTAGAAGGATTTGAGGATACCCAGCTTTTGTTTTGCCAGTTTTGGTTTTCTTAGAGGTAGACATGATAGCTTGGGTTTAGAAAAGATAAATGGGCAGTGTTTGGGATTGAGAGAGAGAAGAAGAAAGCTCAAAAATTTCAATAAGCTCGGAAAGGAGAGAATGAATTCAGGTATGGATTTCTCTCTTGTGTAATGCTATATTTAAGGGGGTTTTAGGGTTAAAATTTTGAATTTTGAATGAATATAACAACTTTTTTGAGTACCCAGAGGCTTAACTGCTCAGTAGCAATTTGAATTTTGAATTTTGAATTTAAGAGTAGATATGACAGTTTAGATTTCCAAGAAATCTTTAGAATTTGCAGTAACGCATAAGTAATCGATTACGAAAGCTCTATAATTGATTAATTTGTAACCAAACAGAAGCTATGCATTATGGTGTAATCGATTAAATCGATATGTAATCGATTAAACAAGTGAGAATATAAACCAGAACAACATACAGTCCAAAGTATCATTGGGATAAATTCTTAGGAACATCTAGAATTCTAATATTCAAAATTTTATTTAGATAAAAGAATTCAAATTAAATTGGATTTCTTTTTAAGAAAATGCCATATTGAAACTAGATTTTTATTCATCATAAAAAATGACCACATGTGGCATGAAAGGAAGAAAAATTGGTATTCCTTCCCTTTAGATTGGTCCTTCACGTGAGAAAACATGTAGAAGAGGCAAGAAACTTCATGATAAGCCACTTGGAAAGCAAGCCACATGATAGAAACAAGTGGCATGACACTTGTATGGCATGGATGCAAGGTAACATAAAAATCAAGCCAAGATTTCTCTACACTCTTCCATCTTTCACGTGGACATCTCTAGACATTATTTTAACAATCCCAACGGTCAAAAGTTATATATGTGAGATAGTAGTGTGCCCTTAAAATTTTAAAGAGATCCAACGGTTAACGAATCCAGAATCACTATTTTACTAAAATGGGTTTTGGGGTAAAGGAAAAACACGAAATCTTCTTAAAATCTAGCCACTCCACAAAAATGCAAGAGAAATGGAGAAACTTCAAGAGTTTGGACACTTGGATGATGGAGAATTAAGAGCCTTTATGATTTGGACAAGTGTAGGGACACTTGTAAAGGGGTGGACAAGTGGAAAGATAAGCCATTATGGTATAGGAAATATTTTTCCATAAAGTGAATCCTAAACCACTATATAAAGGGACGTAGTGGACCTAAAACACAAGCCATTCTCAAGGCATTCTCCTACCCTCATTCACATGACCACTCTCTCCCTACACCATCTTCATTTCATCTTTCTCTTATAAAGCTTGAATCAAGTAAGAAAAACAAACCCATCACTTTGAAAGAATTTTTGTGAGAAATCTAGCAACCTTAGGAAGAGTTCTTGTCAAGCTTAGTAGAAGGATATCAAGGCCTCCTCTCAAAGAGGATTTTCCAAGGAAGGAAGGAAGCCATCTATCCATTCAATTGCAAGGTTCAAACTCCCTTGAGGTAGGTGAAGTTGAATCTCTAGTTAATCAATGAGTTGGATTAATTTACATGCTAAATTATGGTTGTTATTTAGGCTTGAATTTCGTGCTATTTGAAGGTTATTCTTTGATGAGAATATGTTGAATTAATTCATAAGATAGGTTA
>PYAF01000858.1:420903-441174 GCA_007407185.1 Glycine tomentella
GCAGTTTTTTATGTGCCTAGACAATAGACATGTATTTATTATATATACTATCGTCACATGACCATACCCTAAACACAACCTAACCATGCCCAGCAAACCCTAATCCCTCAAACGTGAACATAATCACCACTTGAACTCATGCTTCTCGTCACTCAAAACAAGTCAATTTAAAAAAGTCAGGCAGGCGTACATGGTGTTTAGGGTTTAGGGCTTTGTGGTGAGTTTAGGGATTGATTGGGGTTTATGGATTGGTTGGGGTTTAGGGTTTGGCTGGGGTTTAGGGTTTGGCTGGGGTCTTGAGTTTAGGGTTTATGGTTTGGCTGGGGTTTAGGTTTGAGGAGGGAGTGAAAAACTGGGTGAATTTTAGATGTGTCTGGCAATTGGAGACGATAGGCGACGGCACCTATTCGTTCAAGGATCATGAAGGGACCAAAGAAGCGTTTGGATAGTTTATGATGAGCAGCACCGGTAATCGAAAGCTGGCGGTAGGGTCGGAGTTTGACATAGACCCGTTGTCCCACTTGAAATTCGATGTGTCGGCGTTTATTGTTGGCATGATTGGCCATGGCGGCTTGAGCTTTCAACAGTCGGCGTTTGAGAGAGGAGTGAATAGCAGCTTGTGTGTTCAGGAAAGAGTCCACAGCTTCGTTGTTGGATGAGCCTAGAATGTAAGTAGAAATAGTGGGCAGTGGTTTGCCGTAAATAACTTCATAAGGGGCAATCCAGTGCTGGAATGTACGGAGGTATTGTATGACCATTCAGCGAGGGCCAAGAAGCTGTACCAATATGAAGGATTAGAGTGGACAAACGAACGAAGGTATTGCTCCAAGATGCAGTTCATCACTTCTGTTTGACTGTCGGTTTGCAGGTGGTACGCCGTGCTCATGCGCAGTGAAGTGCCACTGAGTTTGAGTAAATCCCGCCAAAGTGAATTGATGAAGATGGGGTCGCGATCGGATATGAGGCTGCGAGGAAAACCATGGAGTTTGCAGATTATGTCCAGGAAAAGAGTGACTGCTCTATAAGCAGTGAATTGAGTGGGGAGGGCACCAAAGTGTACCCCCTTGGAAAAACGGTCAACCACTACTAGTATGACAGCAAAGCCTTGCAAACGGGGCAGGTGGGTGATGAAATCCAGGGAAAGGTTCTCCCAAATGCCAGAGGGGATGGGCAAAGGTTGTAGGAAACCGGCGGGACGGTGTGTGATGGACTTGAGTTGTTGACAAACATGGCATTGTTTAACAAACAATTTGACATCTCTATGCATGTGGTCCCAGAAAAAATTTGATTGAAGACGATGAAGAGTCTTGGCGACGCCTAAGTGACCTCCAATGGGTGTAGTGTGGAATTCAACGAGTAGGGTCTTGGTAAATGGGTTACCCGAATCGATCCAAACACTACCTTTGAAGAAAATCAGCCCGTTATGAATAGAGAAATCCGGGAAGTTGGCTGGTGTGGTCGTAATTGAGTTGAGCAGGGTTTGAAAATGAGGACTTGCTAGAAGAGACTGTCGGAGTTGGTCCATGAACACAAAGTTTGGTACTGAGAGAATGAAATATTGGCCAGGAGGGTCAGGTTTGATCCAGGATAGGGCGTTGGCCACTATGTTTGATGCTCTGGATTTGTATTGGATGGTGTAGTCGTATCCTAGAAGTTTGGTCAGGTAGAATTGTTGCTCAGGTGTTTGAATGATTTGAGACATGAGGTCCTTGAGGCTCTTGTGGTCGGTGAGGATGGTAAAGTTGTGGCCAAGCAGATATTGGTGCCATTTCCGAACAGCGGTAGTGATGGCGTGTAGGTCCCGAACATAAGTAGAAGAGCGTTGCATTCGAGGGAAAAAAGGTTTACCGAAGAAGGCGATGGGATGATTTTGTTGCATTAAGACAGCTCCCATGGCCTGTCTGGATGCGTCTATTTCTAACACAAAGGGTAAGGAGAAGTCTGGGAGGGCTAGGACAGGGGCTGTGGTCATGGCTCGTTTGAGATAATCGAAAGCTTTCTGAGACTCAGGGGTCCAATTAAATGCATCTTTGCACAGAAGCTGATTGAGAGGAAGTGCGATGATGGCTTAACCCTTTATAAACTTGCGATAAAAACTAGTAAGGCCAAGAAAACCCCGGAGGTCCTTTTGGGTGGATGGAATGGGCCAATTGAGCATGGCCTGAATCTTGGATGGTTTGGGTTCGACTCCATTGCCTGAAATGATGTGGCCCAAGTATTCCAATTGTCTCTGGGCAAGGAGGCATTTGGTCCGTTTGAGATGGAATTTCCCTTGTAATAATGCGTTGAAAACAAGGTCGAGATGATGATGATGAGAAGAGAATGTGTCGCTGTAAACGAGAATATCTTCGAAGAATACGGCCTTGAATTTGTGCAAAAACGGATGAAGGAGATCGTTCATTGTGGCCTGTAATGTAGATGGGGCGTTGCAGAGGCCGAACGGCATAACCCGGTACTCATAATGGCCTTGATGGGTCCGGAACGCTGTTTTCGCGATGTCCTCAAGAGCCATTAAAATCTGATGGAAACCTTGGCGAAGATCAAGTTTAGAAAACCAGGAGGCGTGGCCCAGGTTGTCCAAAAGTTCATCAATTGTGAGCATCGGAAAACGGTCTTTAATGGTGATGGAGTTAAGAGCTCGGTAATCAACGCACATGTGCCAACTTCCATCTTTTTTCTTGACGAGTAAAATTGGGGAAGAAAAGGGATTGCGGCTGATGCGAATCAGTCCGGATTTAAGCAATTCGGAAACCTATTTTTCAATCTCGGACTTTTGGAAATGGGGGTATCTATAGGGACAGACATTGACAGGGCTAGCTGTTGGTTGGAGGTTGATATGATGGACTATCTGGCGCGGTGGGGGAAGCTGTGTTGGTGTTTGAAAAATTGAGGTGAATTTAGTGAGAAGGCTTTCGATGGCCGGAATAGGATGAACAGTAGGGGACTTGGGTGTGTTTGGGATGGGTATGATAGATAAGTGATACAGGGCAGAGGTCGAATGAGTCTGGAGAAGGCGCTTGACTTGTGGGGCTGAAATGTCCTTAGGGCCAAGAGGTCATCCGCTCAAAGTTGAACGGGCTGGCCCATGTGGGTGAAACTCATCCGGAAGGAGGTGTAATCAGTAGTAATGGGCCCTAAATGTTTGAGCCATTCAATGCCCGAAACGACGTCGGCGCTGCTAATGGGGAAAACGTGTAGGGTTACCACAAATGTGTGTTGTTGTATCGTCGCACTGGTGTTGGGGCAGATTTGGTGGCAATCCAAGACGTAGCCATTGCCGACCATGAAGTGGAGAGGTGGCTTCTGTCGGGAGTTTGAGGAAATTAGTCATGTGAGGTTGGATGAAATTGTGGGTACTGCCACTATCAATTAGAATAGTGAGGCGGGCATGGTGTATGTATCCATAAACACGAAATGTTTCTGGGGCAGGGAGGTTGGAAAGGGCATTTAAACTGATGTGAGGTGAGGGTGAGGAAGGGAGTTCAATGATAGTGTGGTCGGAATCACAAATCGAGGTCTCGGGTGTTGGAAATTGGGGTGGTGATTTAGGGTCATCGAGTTCAGCGACCAGGAGGTGAATACGACCTTTACAACGGTGATTGGGGCTCCATTTGTCGTCACAGTTGTAGCAGAGGCCTTTCTCACAGCGGAAAGCCATTTCCTCAGGTGTTCGTTGGATAAAGGTTGGTTTGTGTTTTATGGTTGGGGTCGAAATAGTGGTAGACGGGGAAGGTAAGGAAAGGGAAATAGGGTTGGGGTTGGGGTTGGGAACAGGTTCATAATTACAGCGTCTGTCATTCATTTTGTCTTCTTGTAGCCTGGCAAGGGCAGTGGCTTGGAGTAGAGAAAGAGGTTGTAATGCTTGTACTTCATGACAGATCTCCGGTGAAAGGCCGGAAATGAAGCATCTGAGAAGAAATTGGGGGGCTAAGCCGACAATTCGATTAGCAAGTCTCTCGAATTCAGTCAAGTATTCGTTCATGGAGGATCTTTGGGACAATTTGAATAGCGCACCTTTAGGGTCATCGTAGAAAGATGGAGCAAAACGTGATTCCAGGGCCTGGAGAAGTCCTGTCCAAGAAGTGATAAACCCGTTGCGAAACATCGATTGGTACCAGCTAAGAGCAGGACCGTCCATGTAAAAAGAGGCAACCATGATTCGTTCTTCGTCTGGGGTCTCTTGGTAATCGAAAACTTGGGAGATTTTAAAAATCCATCCCATGTGGTCATGGCCGTCAAAACGGGGAACGTCGAGTTTGATGTGGGGTCGAGGGTGGTGAAATGGATTGGGTGCGGTGGTGTTGGGTTGGTAGTGAGATGGTTGAGACAGTCGAGGATAATGTCGACTTTGTTGGTAAGGTCGGCCTGTTTGTCGGCAAAGGAGTTGTGATGGAGGGTAAGTTGGGTGATGGCATCTTCCATACGGTTCGTGGTGGTCTTGCGGGTGCTGTGTTCTGTCATAGCAGGTCGTGGTGGCGGCAGATCGGACCAATTGTTAGAGGTATGATAACTTTTCCTTGTATTCAAAGCCAAGGGAACCTTCTGTAGATACTAGAAATTTAATGAACTTTAACAATCTGCCTTTTCTTATTCATGATAGGTATTTAAATAGAAAAGCGATAACAGAATTCTTTGGCTCTTGCATAACAGAATTGCAATACCAAAAGAATAATTCTAGGCAGTTGTACTAATTCTTCTCACAGAGAATATTTCTAGCGTGTGCACTTGTCTACTACAGCTCATATGAAATCTTCTAGATGCTGAGGACGTTTAGCAGTTCTTTTGGGCCTTCTAGGTTGGGCCTCACGACTGTCTTCAGTCTTGCTATTGTCATCTTCAGCGCACTTTCCTAAGCCGATTCACCAATCTTTTTGAGATTTTCTTTACGAGCACGCTGGTAGTTGTCACCTTCAACCTGGTTGCTAACATTTTATTTCAATCTTTACTTATATCACCCTCCAAGAAAGAAGATAGTGTATAGGATGGCTAATATGAGTCTTTAATTGTGTTTAAATTTCGTGTTATGAAATAGATTAAATTCCATTCACCGAAAAATAGATTAATTTCCTTAAAATATTTGACGGAGATTTGCCTATAAGTAAAACAGGCAGCTGGTTTGGAAGCTTGGAAATTCAATTGTTAACAAAAATTGGCTCTCAATTTTTCACAGAAACTAACCGTTATTGTTGTAATTGGATGCTGATGGAGGTATAATGGAATATCTTATATGTTGTTTTATTTTATTTTATATTTGTATAGATTTGATTCTATGTAATGATTGATTTCATCATTAATTGTCCAATATGACAGTGAATTTGAAATATTATTCATTTGCCTTTCCCTCGAAATTAAGGATTTCCAATTTGTTGGACAGCCTGTCTGGTTAAGTTGATCATAACAAATTATGGTTTATCTATTCCTAGAGCAATAGAGCATTGTTCTCATGTCAGAGTTATCTATTAATCATGTTGAGTGATTGTCACGATGTTTATCAATTCTCAATGTTGATGAGGGCATGAGGCCATGGTTAGCTAGTTCTTGCATTCCAAATTATATGTAGGTAATTATTTTTCTGGCTGTTGAAAACAGAAAGGTGAAAGACTGAAAGGTTTTGATTGTTACTTAAAATTTGTTTGCTTGAACTCATGATATTGTATCTTATTTTTATTCAAACATGGATTGGAAACTTATTTTTATGCAGACATGGATTGCAAAATGTCCAAGGGTAAGCTGAAACTTGTGGCTTCAGGTGGGTATCATATTTTATTCCATCGCCATTAGTCTCATAGTGTGCAAGGTTGAAACTTCTGTGCAAAAATATTTAAAGGGGAAAATTACAAAGAAGAGATTTGTGGACAAGCAACATAGTTAAGAACAATAAATATTCTTGGTCACTGAGCTACCAATGTATGTTTCCTATGATGTGGTTTCAACCTTCAAGCAAGCATGCTGATGTTTTATTTCAACCTTTACTTATATCAGCCTCCGAGAATAGAAGATAATATATAAGATGACCATTATGAGTCTTTAATTGTTTTTTAAATTTTCTGTTATGAAATAGATTAGGTTCTGTTAAAAAAATATATTAAATTCAAAATGTTTGACTATGGTTTGCCTAGACAGCTGGATTGCAATCTTGGAAATTCAGTTGTTAACAAAGTTTGCCTCAATTATATGCTGAAAAACTAACAGTTATTGTAGTAATTGGATGCTGCTGGAAGGTATAATGGCATGTCTTATATGTTAGATTTTTATTTTATATTTACATAGATTTCATTCTATGTAATGATTGGTTTCATTATCAGTTGTTCAATATGACAATGAATTTTAAATATTATTCATTTTCCTTGCACCCAAAATCAAGGTTTCCCAATCTGCTGGACTGTCTGGCTGGCTTAATTGATTATAACAAATTATTGTTTATCTATTCCAAGAGCATTGTTCTCGTGTCAGAGTTTTCTATTAGTCATGTTGAGTAATGAGTGATTGTCATGATGTTTATCAATTCTCAATGTGGATGAGGCCTATGGTTAGCTAGCTCTTGCATTCCAAATTATATGTAGGTTATTGTTAGTGCCAGTGGTTGAAAACAAAAAGGTGAAAGGTTTTGATCTTCACTTAAAATTTGTTTGCTTGAACTCGTGAAATTGTATCATATCTCATATTTTATCCAAACATGGAACTGAAAATGTCCAAGGATAAGATGAAACTTGTGGCTTCTCTATTTTTTTAGGTGGCTACTATAATATGTCATTCTGTCACCATTAGTCTCCTAGAGTGCAAGGTTGAAAACTTATGTCCAAAAATATTTAAAGGGAAAAAATTACGAAGAGATTATTTGTGGACAAGCAACATAGTTAAGAACATTAAAATTAAATATATGGGGCACTGGGCTACCAGTAATCACTGTTATCAATCCCAGATAGCAGCTGACCCATAAGCACTATAGCGGGATGAATGCTATTCTGAATTTTTTTTATATTGTTTATATAATTCACTCTTACTGAATACACACAAATGCTAAAAAAAAAAAAAAAACAACTCAAATAATGGCATGTTCATAATCATAATTAATGATGTAAAATGAGAGAAAATATAGAGGGATTACACATAAATACATGATATTTGGTTTCCTGTAAATCAAGGATTATATGCCTACAAACTACATTTATTACAATGTCATTTAGAATATCTTTCAGATTCTCAACAAATGATAAAAAAAGTTATAGGTCTTAGCTCTTAAGCAACCATACAAGTAGATAGTAACAAAGGAAGGATTGAATGGGTTTTTTGTCCATAATTCTTAGTGATAATGTTTTTCATTATCTAGTTTCTCTTCTTTATTTTCTAACAGCCATGACTAACCAAAGAGATAGAGGAAAAAAGGATTAAATGGGTTTGGGCCTTTGGCAGATAGATGACCAAAAAACAGACTTCAGAGACTCAGACTAGAGAGACAATAAAGGAACAAAGAGAACAAAAGAAAACTAAAAAAGAACTCACAGTAGCAAGACAAAAATACAGAAAAGAGATTATTAGAAAACGGATAGTAATGAGATTAAGAGAACAGTGAACAAGATTATAAGAGAAAACTGAAAAAAAAAAAAAAAAAAAAGAATGAGAATGAGAAGTAAAAAAAGCTGCTAGATGGGTTGTCTGAGAGTCACCAAAGGGTCACACAGGTTGACAGAGGGTCACACTGGGTTGTTCAGTAGTCACAAGCTAGGAGAGGAGGCATGATATACTTATGAACTATGAAAGGGTTTTCTAGAAGCTGAAATCCTTTTCTTACCCAAACTTACCTCCATAAAATGCCCCTCTAATGTTAACATTGGAGGCCATTCTCAGGATTTTGGACACCATCACGCATCAGCATAATGGTGCTATAGTGCCACAAAATGCCGCTATGGTGGCCACTATGACCCCTACAGTGAAATACGATAGAATGCCAATGCATAGCAGCCAGGCACCACTACTCGCTGTCATGCTGCTATTGTACGTTATTGACAACTCTTCCAGTAATTGATAATTTAATAAACAATCTTTGCCCCTTTCAGTGCTTTTCCACATGGCCAGGCTATATATGATGTTTTCATGACTTCTAAGAATGTTCTTTAATATTTTTTGTTGTACATGATTATATTAATAGTAGATTCAGGAGTATTGGTTGCATGCAAAGCAGCAAAACATGCTCAGATGTGGAGCTTGTGTCATATTCTGAATTTATAGATATTGAGGTTGATCTCAAAAATAATTTGATAGATCCAGGCTTGTTATTGAATGCTATTTGAAGGAGATTGAGCTTTTATTTTAAATGGCAATTAATCATTTGACGTGTCTGAAATTAGACTGCATGAACCTATTTGAGTTTTAACTATTATGTATACCAATTTACAGTTAAATGCAATGTAACTATTATGAATATACCCTTCAGAATTCTAATGGCAGCAATTATGAAACTGTCTCTTCATCGTGAATTCATAATACATTAAAGATCTTGAAAATCCAAGAGAATCAGAACTAGTTTCTCTTCATCTATTACCGTATATTTTTTATAAAAGAAATCTTAGATTTATACTTATCTTTTCTTAACTTTTTGATAATGTACTGGAGAGAAATAATTACAAGGGTAGATATAGTGCCATCTACATGTTGGACCAACGATTAGGGCTGCATGCATTGAAATTTTAATCTACAAGCAAGAGTCACCGTGTAGTTTCATCCATAAGAGGTGGGGGTGGGGGTTGGAGGAGGAACTAGGAAGTGTTAAAAGAGCAGGAAGGGGCTTTAGTATTTGTCATTGTGTGTTTGGTTAAACAGCTTTAGTTCATATAATGTAAATACTTATGCATAAGTTGTTTCTATGATTGAAGAGGAGACAAGGTTAAACTATTTTCATAAGTTGTTCATAAGAGTTTACTGAAATAAGTTGAAAATATCTTCTGGACATCAAGTTAATTTAAAAAGCTATTTGAAACACTTATACTAGTGCTTATGTCATGAGATAAGTTCAGATTAGCTGTAAATAAGCTTTTCCAAATGCATCCCTAGTTGAGAGATGATGTGATTTTGAAATTGTTCTCTGTATATTATAAATGGAGTTCCAAAGCAATGAGTACAACTTTGCAACCAGTTTACAGCAAAGCATTTTTACACAAGTTCTATTGAAATTTTAAACGATTTTTAGCTATAATTTGTATGATAATTGTTAGCCAATATTTAATGTTTTATTTTTATTTCCATCATTAGAAGAGATACTTTGATGAACTGCAGTCAATGGACAAATTGAATTGTGATCATGTTGGTGAATTATGTTAGCTGCAATAGTTCATCTTCTGTTTGGATGCATATATCTTCTGACTGATAGAACCAATTTAAGCATCTGAGGATCTTGAATTTGTTCTATAACTGTTTGGTTTACTTTTCCTTAATACTAACTTTTTATTTGAACAATCTTTGCATACTTTGTTTTCTTTCCTTAGTTTTATAAGGATGTTGTGTTTTAATTGATAGGGTGATTCTTAATTCAGCAGTATATCCCTCAATGTTTGTCTTGTTGAGTAGTTGATTTGAAAGCTCAGAAATAACCATCCATATTTAAATTTGTACAGCTTGCAGTTGAGTACCAAAACAAGGCACTGATCTTTAAGGTTGATACAGATGACGAGTATGAATTTGCACGCGACATGCAGGTAATAAGCCCATTTTTGTTTACATATACAAATACTTAATAGTGATCCATAAAAATCTTGTGAATTTTTATTAAAATGTTAAAAGAGTTATTATAAAGTTATAATAAAGGGTTTTAGTACTTAATCATATGTATATGGGCTCAGCCCACGTGCTTTTATGTACATGACCTAGTAATACAAATGAGGGTCACAAGACACTGTAATGTATCCCATTACTGTTTACTCACATGCCTCTTTATCTTTTTCCACTTTTCTCTCTACGTAAATGACATGAGAATTTGTGGTATTATCCATAAAAAAAGGGGCGACAAAAATAAACATGCAATATATCATGGGATCTAACCAGTTTCCTCATATACTTATGCATGCTATGCTAATCCTGTTTTTTTTCTTAAAGATAATAACCATAAATGTTTAGATCTGACATTTATTTTCTTTTGTATTATAGCTGACAAGAATCAGTGTTTTATTAATTGGTGTTTCCACTTTCAAGCCTAGATTAGACCCTCAAAAGGGACCATTAGCGACAGATCTAGACACAGGCTGATCATTGGTTTGCCTTTCAGTTGAAATTTGGATTGTGACAGTTTCTAAAGAACACTTGAATTTCATATATTTCAGTTTATGAAAGATAATAACCATAAATGTTTAGATCTTGCATATGTATTTTCTTTGTAGTATAGCTGACAAGAATCACTATTTTAATAGTTGGTGATTACTGATTAGACCCTCAAAAGGGACCATTAGCAAACAGATCTAGACACATGCTGATGATTGGTTTGCCTTTCAGTTGAAATTTGGATTTTGACAGTTTCTAAAGAAAACTTGAATTGCATATATTTCAGGTTCGCGGTTTGCCTACTGTGTTCTATATTAGCCCTGATCTGAACAAAGAAGTTATTCGAACCGAAGGACTTGTCCCAATACAGATGATGAGGGATATCATTGACAAGGATATGTAAAACAACAAAGGGTTCTGATCACCTGACATAGTTTGTGTTCCTGGATCCTGCTCTATACTGTCTGCCGTCTGGTATAATGCTATCCTATCTGGGGGCAGAATTGAAGTGCTAACCGATTCATAGGATTTTGGCTATTGAAGGTTGTAAATCGTATGATATTTATGTAAGCTTTTACCTCGACATACTCTGTAGTGTATCACATGTGATGTCAAATGGAAGGACATTGTAACACAATCATGTATTTGCACCCCCACATTCTTCAGAATATAAAATGTTATTGGAAGGGACAATCTGTGTGTTAGCTAGTGACTGAGTTGAGCTTACATGCTTAAAATATATTATCCTGTCACCTTGCCGATATGCTTTTGGGGTGCAATTGAATGTTACAAGTATGGTTCTAATATTCTAGGAAAGGAAAATAAAAGAAGGGTTGTCTGGAATAATTTGTTTTATATTTTTATTATGAGACTATAGGTTTATTTTACGAGAGACAGTTTTGTTCTTATTGGGTAGAATTTATTATGGATCATAAAGATCTTTTTCTTAATATTTAACTTAGTTTCATATTAATTGATTCATGAATTTGATGATATGGAAGAATTTATTTAGGTTTATAAAAATTGCTTACTACATATAAGTTTACTAAAATAAATTCTTCTCACAATTAAATTTATGGATAAATTCTCCCTTGATAATATAATTTTTTTTAATAACAAGTTTTGGTAAGCTATTTTCTGGTGGCTTAGCAAGTCAGGATAGGACATCTCTCAAGCATTATTCACCAACAAAAAAGTCTTTGCACCCGCAGTAGGATTTAAACTCACGTTTTAAAATGAATATGGTACTTGTAAACTGAACTAACTTTATAGGCCTTGACAATATTTTATTAAACAAACATTCAATTAATTAAATTGTGTTAAAAACAAGACAAAGAAA
Organism: Glycine tomentella; assembly: GCA_007407185.1. Taxonomy (NCBI): domain Eukaryota; kingdom Viridiplantae; phylum Streptophyta; class Magnoliopsida; order Fabales; family Fabaceae; genus Glycine; species Glycine tomentella. The sequence goes on from PYAF01000858.1 coordinate 432,494, forward strand.
CGAGTGTCACCCTGAAAGGAAATTGACATGTTATTTCATTCAAGTGTTATTCATTAAATGTCGGATTTGGTAGATGCATGAAGGAAACTTCATATGAAGTATGGGAGAGTCAAGCAGCCTTCACTATTCAAAGATCTTCCATTCAAAGCTGGTGAGTTGTCCAGTATAATATAACCGACCGCAACCAATGGGGACTCATGCCTATGAGATGACGTCAGTGTGTCCTTCAAAGCATGCAAAACAGGTATGTATTGGCTGCGGTTGACACAACAATTTTAAGTGGGTGTCATGAAACACTCACAAAGTGATGTCACTCCTCTAAATGAGATTAAGCTCATAACTGTGTTTTGGTTAGGAGTTCAGCAACAAAGGTTTTGTAGGCATCAAAAGCATAATCATTCTTGTTTCCTTTGATGAGAAAAATGATAAGTGATTGTCTATCAAATTATGCTTATAATTTTCACACTAACCGCATACTATAATAGTAAATCACAAGGAGGGCATTTGGAAAAATTCAAAAAGTAAAGGCTTTTAATTTGAAGATAAATAATCGTTTTAAATTCCTTTAGCTTTTCAATTTTTTCCAAATACAATCCTTGTTATTCACTCCCTCTTTAATGATGTTTTAACATTTTAAAAAAAAAATTGATTGGTGTTTTAAGCTTTTAATGAAATATTAATTTTTTTATTTGATTTTATCTTTCAATAAAGTTATTGATGCCTATTTTTTTATTAGTATATTGTTGTCTTATAATACTTAATGCATTTAAAAAAAATAAGAAAAAGATTAATTATGTTTCTTAATATGCGTAAAAAAACTTTAAACATTAGTCAAAATGAAAGTGTGAAACTATTTGTTAGACAAATAAACTAGCACTTCTATTTTGTTTTCTACATCCAAATAGATAGCCAAGTTTTCATTACAGTATATGTCTATAATTGTTTTTCTAATATTTTTTTAAGGTTAGCTGTTCCGATCCAAAGCAATACATATCAAGAATGTCAAAATTATTCATATATTTCGCTTTCACATTCTAGCAGCCATATGTCAGCTAATTCAAGTAAGTTTGGTCGGAGTATTTGATCACGTTTAAATTCTTCTTTATCTTAGTTTACATTTTCTCTCTCCACAATAATTTTTCTAGTGATTTCGATGGAAAAGAAGTAGACATCTACTAATGTAGTAAACAAAACTAGACGGAGTAACATGAAAAGGCTTCTTTTACATGTTTTTGTTTTCTAATTTTTCGTTTATCAAACAAATCTGCACAATTTTTTTTATTAAATAAATACTAATTAATATTTTCAGTTTTTTGGATATTCAATAATTGGAAATAATATATGTAAACATAAATCTATAATTTTTGTTTAAAACAATCACATTAAGAACATGAATAAGATCTTTAGAATTCATGAGTTTCACATAAACATATTTTTGTCCATGATTGCATAAGATCTTTTATGGTAGAATGTTTTCTCAAAGTCTTAGACCATTTTTGTTCTTGTATCTTCTTTTGTTAGTGATAGGATACAACTCTCATGGACAGACAATGACTATATTCAGTTTCCTAAATCCCTATTTATTAGAAACTGAATCACTAACAATGACTGTATTCAGTTTCCTAGATTCCTATTTATTAGAAGCTGAATCACTACGTTTAAGAAAACTGCACCTATCAACAATTATCCTTTTAATAACTTCCATTTGTATCTAATTACCCTTATGTCATTTATTCATTAAATTAAATAACATTTATTTAAATGAGGCACAATGATAAATCTTACATTCTCTCACCTGGCTCATGTCACAAATTTCATTTTATGATTTAATGAAAACAATTATAATGCACATACATAGGGCTAAAGTTTTCATACATTGATTTCCTCATAAATCATGATCAGAAATAAAATCAATAAGAGTCATGACGGTTCTATGCTATCAAATCAACATAGTTCCTTCCATCTACCACTTTATTAGTTCTTCTTCCTAATATGATACTTTAACGAAAGTTTACATCATAATGTCCCACAATAATACTATTATGTCTTCATTAGGTCTTTTTCAAAACAATCATTCATACATTGTGCATGTATACATAAATTTGAAAACAGAAAAATTTTCAGAAACTTAAACATCATTGAATTCAGAGTCTCAATAGTCAATAATTATAATAATGATCAACATTCATTAGCTGACATAATGCTCATACTACGTACATGACCAATAAATATCTTGGGCGGTAATCCCTTTGTCAGGGATAAGTTAACATAAAATTAGTGCTAATGTGCTCTATAGGACACTCTACATTTCTGAACCCCTTTTTTGACGAAAAAGTATTTCAATTCCATATACTTAGCACCTTTTGAATACTTGTTGTTTTTAGAAAAGAAAATTGCTGCAGAATTATCACAATAAATTTTCAGCGGCCTATCAATACTATCGACCAATTCAAGCACTGAAATAAAGTTTCGCAACCATTTAGCCTGAACCATGGCTTCAAAGCATGCCACAAATTCAGCTTCCATAGTGGATGCAACAATTCAGTCTACTTCGTACTTTTTCATGATATAGCTCCTCCAGCTAAAAAATATAGATAACCATAAGTAGATTTTCTTGTATCCACACATCCTGCAAAATCTGAGTCTGTGTATCCAATCACTTCAAGGTTACTAGACTTCCTATAAGTAAGCATGTGACCTTTAATGCCTTGCAAATATCTTAGAACATTCTTTGTAGCTTTCCAATGATCCATACCAGGATTACTCTGGTATCTTCCCAACATTCCAACTACAAAGCTAATATCTGGTCTCGTACAAGTCTGAGAATACATTAGGCTCCCAACAAGTGATGCACATGGGAGAAAATGAACATTTTTGCATTCTGAATCTCTTTAAAATTGTATTAATATATGCTTTCTGAGACAAACCCAACAATCCTTGTGATCTAGCACGAAATATTTCTATCCCAATCACATAGGATGCCTCCCATATCTTTCATTTCAAAGTTACTAGAGAGAAACTTCTTAGTCTTATTTAAAAAACTAAGATCATTAGTTGCAAGCAATATATCATCAACATAAAGAATCAGTAATATAAACTTACTCTCACTGACCTGCAGATATATACATCAATCAATAGTGTTTTCTTTAAATCCAAAGGAAACAATGATATCATTGAACTTAAGGTACCATTGTCTTGAAGCTTGTTTAAGTCCGTATATTGATTTCTTAAGTTTGCACACCATGTGTTCTTTTCCCTTTTTTATGAACCCCATTGGTTGGTCCATGTACACATCTTCCTCTAAATTCTCATTTAGAAAGGCGATTTTCACATCCATCTGGTGTAACTCTAGATCATAATGAGCCACCAATGCCATAATGATTCTTAGAGAATCCTTTCTTCAAACTGGTGAAAAGGTTTCTTTATAGTCAATGTCATCTTTTTTAGTGAATCCCTTTGCAACTAGTCTAGCCTTGTACTGTTCAAAGTTATCATGAGAGTCATGTTTGGTCTTAAAAGCTCATTTACATCCAACTCTCTTACATCTTTCTGGTAACTCAACAAGATCCCAAACATCATTCTGTTTCATAGATTTCAACTCATCTTTCATGGCATCTAACCACTTGTCAGCATCTTCACTATTCACGACTTGTGAAAACGTCACTAGATCATCTTTTATACCCAAGTTAAATTCAGACTCTTGTAGATATACCACATAATCATTAGAAATAGCAAATCTCCTTTTCCCTTTGAGATCTTCTTAATGTTATTTGTTGTGGTTCTTTTACAATGGGTTCATTCGGTTCATTGGCAATAGTTTCATCATGAACAATGGGAACATTCATTTGTTGTTATTCATTATTATTAATTGGTTCAATAACATGAGGAACAACAACTTTAATAGAGCTACAAGTCAAAGGAACTTGTACTCTCACTTCTTGAATTGCCACTTTATGTGGTGTTTCACTCCCACTAACTTCATCATCTTCAATGAAACTAGCATTTTCAATTTCTATAATCCTTGTAGTATGATTAGGACGGTAAAATCTATACCATTTTGACTTTTATGGATAACCAATGAAATAACCACTGATTGTTCTTGTATCCAATTTCTTTTCTTGTGAGTTGTAGTATCTAATTTCTGTCTGTTAACCCCAAACATTCAGGTTCCTTAAGTTATGTTTCCTTCCTATCCACAGTTCAAAAGGAACCTTTGGAACTACTTTACTAGGAACCCTATTTAATACACACATGATAGTCTTTAGAACATAAGTCCACAATAAAATGGGTAAAGAAGAATTACTTAACATACTTCTAACCATGTCCAACAAGGTTCTATTATGCCTTTCTGATACAGCATTCTGTTGTGGTGTACCTGACATTGTGTATTGAGCACAAATACCATGCTTTTCTAGGAATTTAGCAAATAGGCCCAGATGTTGTCCACTTTTATCATACCTTCCATAATACTCACCACCCCTATCAGACCTGATAATTTTCACCTTTCTGTCTAATTGCCTTTCAACTTCATTAATGTAAATCTCTAAAGCATTTATAACTTGAGATTCATCATGTAGCAAATAAACATAACCATAACGTGAATAATCATCAATGAAAGTGATAAAATATTTTCTTTATTGAAAAAGTTAACATCAAAAGGACCGCAAACATAAGTGTGTATAATTTCAAGAAGCTGAGTGCTTCTTGTGGCTCTTTTATTTGTGTGTTTTGTTTGTTTGCCTTTGATACAATTCACACAAACATTCAGATCTAAATTCGGAAGGATTTCATTCTTTACCAATCTTTCAATTTTTTCTATGAAAATGTGTCTCAAACGTTTATGCCACAAGTAAGCGGAACATTCATTAATTAAGGTACGTTTAGTACCAACATTATGATGCAGAGTCATAAGCGTTTCAGCATAAAGATTATCAAGACATAATTTATATAATCCATCACATAAGGTATCATTGCCAATCAAACGAGTGTACTTGTACAAACTAAAACTACCACTACCAAATTTAAATGAGTATCCAACTTTATCAAGTTTGGAAATAAAAACTAAATTCCTAGATATACTATGTACATAAAGAGTTTCGCATAAGTTCAAATGATGTCCACGATCAAGGATCAAACGGTAAGTCCCAACAGCTTCCACTGGAACTTTCACTCTATTATCCATAAAGATAAACCTTTCATTTGGCCTTGTGGTTTGGGTTGTAAGGAATCCCTTTCTTTTCAAACCAAGCCTTACTTTTCTGGCAATCCTTTTGGAAGTGCCCAGCCTTACCACAAAAATGACATTTGTTTCCATTATGTTTCTTTTTGTGGATTTGAGAAGATGAGGCCTGATTGATCTTTAATGGTCCTCTTCTCTTCTTCTCATGCTTTTTAACACTTTTTTTTTAGCTCCTTGATGTTTGACATAATTGATGAAATGAATTCCCTGGTTCTTAAATCGGGTTTCCTCTTGAACAAACATATTGTGCAATTCATGCACATTCCATTTTTCTTTCATGGTATTATAGCTCATTTGGAAAGGATCATACTCAGACAATAATGAGTTCAATATGAACTACACCAGGAAATTTTCATCCATATTCATTTCCAATGACTTCAATCTTGTTGCAGTATTTGTCATTTCAACAACATGCTCATGCATAATACTTGAACCATCAAATTTCATGGTGGTCAATGTACTCATTAGTGTCCCAACAAGAAACTTGTCAGTAGTTTGGGAGCACTCTTCCACAAGTTTTATCATTTCTTTAGCACTTTCAGTTTGTAGAAGAGTTGACTTAATGTTGCTTGCAATGCTCATTCGCATGTACATCAAACTCAACCTATTGGGTCTTTCTCAGTTCTTAAAATGGACCCTTTCATCCTTAGTGTTTGCATCAGTAATAACATTAGGTTTCTCTTCTTTGAGAGCCAAATACAAATCCATTACTCCAAGGTAAAATTCAATTTGCTCTTTTCATTCAGAGAAGTTTGAAAACTTGCAATAGTTGAGAAAAACGAATGTGTAGCAACAGGTACTGCAAGATATAAAATTTGAAAAAAATTAATGCTTTGAAGAATCATACATATCACATACTAACATAATTCACATATTCATACATCATAAAATGTATATTAATGTTCACCTTTGAGAATTCATTAATACACAACATTCAACTATAATGATGCTAATAAAAATTTTCGTAATTTGATAATAATACATACAATAACTAGAATTGCTTACTATCTTTGGATGTGTAAATAGAACTAGATGTGTATCCATTACGCCAACATTCATGTTTATTTATTATAATAACAAATAACAAACCTTTGGGTTGATAATAATATACTTCAACTCATCCATAAAATAATAATGTTAATACATTCATAGCATCAGAATTATGGATGGTTGAAATGAACATACAATTTGGAATTAAATCACTCATACGAATTTGGTCACTTTGGTGACTAACAAATTCACCATACTTTAATTCCAAGATATAAACACTTCATAAAATACAAAAATATGTTAAAGTTATAAGATTTTAACAACATTCAAACACATTCTAACAGCATAATTAATTTTTAATGTCAACAAAATATATAGTCATTCGATCACAACACATCAATGCATATACACTTTATCAAATACAATTTTAAATATGCATTGTTACAAATTTTTTTTTAATCAAGGAGAGCAACAAAATGATCGACCATTATTGTTTACTTTTCATCACCAACATTAATGTGTCTTTGTCTTGTAGTGATAGGAAAGATAATTTGCATTTAATATATATGCGTTGAATCGAAAACAACGTCAGGACTTTATCATGATATCCATTGGAACATAAGGCATACCAAGCGAGAAACAACAACTCCGTGGGACAGTGTAAGGCTTCGTCATATTATTTGATCAATATTATTTGATCGGTAATACTTGCAATAAGCAGAAAATTAAGATTCAAAATCTACTAGAATACTTTATTGTTGCATTAATCAAAATTAGTTATGGAAAATCACAAATTCTTAAACCTGTAGCTCTAATACCACATGTAAACATAAATCTATAATTTATGTTTAAAACAATCACATTAAGAACGTAGTTTAGAATTCATGAGTTTCACATGAATTTATCATGTAAACATAAATCTATAATTTCTATTTAAAGCAATCACATTAAGAACAAAAACATGATCTTTAGAATTCATGAGTTTCACATAAACATACCTTTGTCCATGATTGTGGAAGATCTTTTATGGTAGAATGCTTTCTCAGAGTCTTGACTCTTTCTATTCTTGTATCTTCTTTTGATGGTGATAGGATACAACTCTCATAGGCAGACAATGTTTAAGATAACTGCACCTATCAGCAGTTATCCTTTTAATACCTTCCCTTTGTAGCCAATTACCCTTATGTCCTTTATTCATTAAATCAAATAACATTTATTTAAATGAGCAACAATGATAAATCTTACAATACATTCATTCGGTGGTGCAACAAAATTATAGAGTTCTTGTGTTTTTGTAAGTTGTTCAGATTGGGAAATGTTCTTTAGTACGAAAACTTTACAATCCCTCCCAAGGTAAAGTTGTTACGTTTTCTCACATATATTTGTCTATTTGAATCATTGTCTTATTCTCACTAGTATTAATACTACTAAATGAACGTGATCTTTTCATTCTCATCTCAGAGCATATAAGCTCATTAAAACCAAAAATACTTTTGATGAAAATTTGTCCTCATTCAACATCAACATCAACATCAACAACACCTTTAACCCAAGTTAATTGGGGTCAGTGGTAGATGAACTCAATGATAAATCAAAAATAAGACAAAGAAAGAGAAATAGAGAAGGGAAAAAAAGTGGAAATAAGACAAAAGAGAGGTGAAACGAAGAAGGGAGAAAAGAAGAGGAAAATGACTAAAACAAGGGAACGACTAGAACATAGAACTACTATTGGGTTTAACCCTCCACCAAGCTTATAGCTTTTCTCCACTCTGTCCTAAGACATACCGTCCGCCAATCTATATCCCACTCCATTAGGTCTTGTTTAACTACCTTTCCCCAGGTAAGTTTCGGTCGACCTCTACCTCTCTTTGTATCGAGCTCTTGATAACAAACTCTGGTTCTTATAGGAGCATCCAATGGTCGTCTCATAATGTGTCAAACCATCTCAATCTATGATCCCTCATCTTTTCACATATCGGTACCACTGATACTTTTCGTCGAATATCCTCATTTCGTATCTTATCCATCTTTGTATATGTACACATCCACCTTAACATCCTCATTTTTGCTACCCCTATTTTATGCTCATGTTGCCTATATGTTGGCCAGCATTCCGCTCCATATAGCATTGTCGGTCTTACAACTGTTCTATAGAATTTTTCTTTTAGCTTAAGGAGAATTTTGCGGTCACACAAAAACCCCGATACACTCTGTCATTTCATACACCCTGCTCTAATTCTATTATTTACATCCTCATCAATCTCACCATCTTTTTGCAACATTGATCTCACATATCTAAAAACATTTTTTTGGATACCTCTTGATCAAATAGATACACTGTGTCTTGATTATTCTTTTTTGTAACGATTACAAAATCTAAAACAATTGGTAGAAATATACTGTAAACATTCTTTTTGTAAGCTTTTTTTTTTGGGGGGGGGGGGGGGGGGGG
>PYAF01000858.1:454814-472823 GCA_007407185.1 Glycine tomentella
CAACATGGATCAAGATTTGAAGAAGTGATGTTGTTGATTTAAATGTAAAAGGTTTGAAGGCATTGTGATGATCCAAGTTTTAGTTACATATCATTCATACATCATACAAGCATTGCATCACATAAGTTGTTAAGTAATTAATCTGAAACTAAGGGAAAAGCTAAATTCTTTTGAAAAATAACCAAGCACTGCTTTAATCGATTATTGGAATGAATGAATCGATTATTTTGTTCTTAAGTTTTCTGGAAAATCAAACATGAACACTTTAATCGATTATTCCATAGTATTAATCGATTACATGAAAATGAGCATACTTAGAAATTAGGCTTTTGACTGGTTTAATTGATTACCATAATATTGTAATCGATTACATACTTGTTTAGAAAAAACAGTCACGCTGCCTTAATCAATTACGGTGGATTGTAATCAATTATATAGTTTAAATCATGTTTTGCACTCACGCTGGCTTAATCGATTACCATGTAATCCAATCGATTATTTTACTTAAACGGGAATTTTGCTTAAACTGATGTAATCGATTACACCATGAGTTAATCGATTATTTGACCCGTTTGTCAAGATTCTGGAAATCCAAAGGTCACTGTTAATCGATTACAAGAGCGTCTGGAGCTGATTTAAGCGATTATTTCGGTTGCAAAAATAACTATAAATATAACCCTTACCTTGTTTTGAAAAAATATAACTGAGATTGAGATTGATATTGAATTTTTCGATGTTCTGAGCTTATCAAGAGATCAATAAGGCATTCTGCTGGGTTACTTTGAGCTTTGTTTCTACTAAGCCATCCATGGGTTATTAGTTTTGTTGGTGAAGCAAACCACTTTTTCACAAAGACTAGGAAAGCTGCTCTGCATATTTTGAATTGCATTCAACCTGAGTTCTGTCATTCATTTGCATTTTAATCTTGGATCATCAGGTGAATTCTTTCCTAATTCTTTGTGGGTTTAAGATTTCTGCAGTATTCTTGTATTTTGTTGATTCTATTGTTTTTGGGATTTCTTGCAAAAGGGGATAGAGTTTCTCCAAGGGAGATAGGTTTTCTCCAAAGTCAACTGAGTAGGTTTCTCAGTGTGGGTTTATCTTCTAAGGGTCTAATAGGGTTTTAGATCACTGAACTTTCTCTAGGGTTGAGGAAGAGAAGATTGTAATTGCTTGTAAGAAACATAATTGCAATAGTGGAACTCTATTCTAGTGTTGAGTAGAAGAAACTGGATGTAGCCTCATAGTTTTGAGGTGAACCAGTATAAATCTTGTCTCTTGATTTATATTCTGCAACTTACATCATATATTGTGTGAATGATATCTTGTGTATTGTGTTTTCTTCTTTGTGAAGTTGATTCTTGAAATATTACAAATCTTGGATTGTTTTTGGATAAAGTTTAAATGATTCTATGATAAAGATCCTAAGGGAATTAAACTCTGATTTTAAATTTGATATTGTTGAAAGAATAATTTTAAATTACTAAGGATAACCAATTCACCCCCCCTCTTGGTTAATTGTGAGTGGTTCTTATTTTCCACACACTTTGTTGGAGTGTTCTTGGAGCTGAAGAATTGTGGTTAATTCCATTTTCCTCACAGAATTTTTCAAAATGTTCATTTTGGAATTCACCACCATGATCACTTCTTATTGAAACTATTTTACATCCTTTCTCATTTTGAGTAAGCATGGCCATTTTTCTAAAAGCAAGGAAAGCATCACTTTTGGATTTCAAAAACAGAGTCCAAGTGTATCTAGAGTAATCATCCACAATTACAAGTCCATAATAATTTTCACCTAAGCTCATTGTTCTAGAAGGACCAAACAAGTCAATGTGAAGAAGTTCAAGTGGTCTAAAGGTGGAAACAATGTTTTTGCTTTGAAAAGAGTTCTTTGTTTGTTTCCCCTTTTGACAAGCATCACAAAGTTTGTCCTTCTCAAACTTGAGTGGGTAATCCAATTACTAAATCTTTTCTTATGAGCTTGTTCATGTGATGCATATTTATGTGACTTACTCTTCTATGCCACAGCCAAGTTTCATCAACTCTACTTATTAGGCAAGAAGATTTATGGAATAATGCATGATCAATTGAAAGTACATATATATTACATTTTCTTTTACCTATATGCAGTACTTCACCACTTTTCTCATCAGAAATTATGCAGCAATCCTTGTTGAAATTTACTTTAAAGCCTTTGTCACACAGCTGACTTATGCTTAACAAACTGTGCTTTAATCCATCAATATATAGCACATTTTTTATTTTTGCTTTGATGTTGTCTCCAATATTGTCTTCACCAATTATCTTCCCTTTGCTATTATCACCATAAGTGACATATCCTCCTTCCTTTAAAGTCAAATTTGAGAGAAGAGACATGTCTCCAGTCATGTGTCTAGAGCATCAACTGTCAAGATACCAAGTTGATGTCCTAGCTCTTAGACACACCTACAAAATTCAAATCAGAATTTAATGGAAGGTACCCACTCAAGGTTGGGTCCATAGGGGTTAGCATTTCTTTTTACTCTGGGAATCCAAATGCAATCACCATTAGGCACATAGAATTTCCTAGCATAGCATTTAAAAGATGTGTGCCCCTTTTTCATACAATAGTTGCAAGTTACAGATTTTGAAGTTTTTCCAATAGCAGAACTTTGATTGACCCTTGAGTTCTTTTGACACTTTTGATTCTTCTGTTTTGGAGGTACAAAAAATGTTTTTCCAAATGATTTTGATCCATGTTTATACCCCAAACCAGAAGTATCTCCAGCATACTTTTGCACACTTAACATTTCAGCCAAGTTGCATTTTCCCTTATAAAACTTCCTCAAGAGATCGATCAAATCATTGTTTTTGGCTAAAAGCAACACATATTTTTCACGTTAACTTTGTTTATACTCATCAAAATCCTTTTGAAGCAACTTATACTTGTCAACATTGCTAGAGGAAGAAGCACACACACATCCATTCAATTTGTAACTTGAAACAAGTTTTTCATTTTCTTCTTTCAAGTTGCAAATCTCATTTTGTAATTCAGTTATTTTCTCAATATGCCATCTAAGATTTCCTCTGAGCTTATTATTGGTTTTTGCAAGTTTTTGGGCTTCCTTATACATTTCTTGAAAAACATGAATAGCTTGATCAAATTCAGAATTTACCTCATCTCCTTCACTAAGTAAGTCATCATCATCTTCATTGATGGTGGAGGTGAGACACATGTTAGCTTCTTCATTTTCTGTGGAAGAATCTGAGGTTGTTGACTCATTATCCTCCCAAGCTATGTATGTCCTCTTTCCTTTTCCTTTCTTCTTCATCTTGCTTTCACTTTGTTGCTTCCTCAAGTAGATTGAGCACTCAGATTTGATGTGACCCGGTTTGCCACATTCAAAGCATGTGAAGTTGTTGTCAATCTTCTTGTTGAGGTTGTTTTTGTTATTGTTGTTTTTGTTCCCTTTGCTGAACCTTTTATTTTTGTTTTTCTTCAGAAATTTGCTGAACTTTTTCACCACCAAGTTTACATTGTCTTCATCATCCTCTTCACTTGTTTCCTCTTCCTTTTCAACTTTCAAAGTTGCAGCTTTCAAGGCTATGCTTCTTGTTTTCTTTTCTGCATCTTCACAAAATGTTAATTGAGACATTTCTAATTCATATTCAAGAAGCTTACCAAACAATGTAGCCATTGACATTTTTGACAAATCTTTTGACTCCTTGATTGCTGTGACTTTTGGTTGCCAAGGTCTTGTCAAGCACTTTAATATCTTGATATTTAATTCTTCAGTATCAAAGACTTTTCCAAGACCCAAAAGGTGATTTACAATGTGAGTAAATCTGGTCTGCAGCTGAGAAATGTCTCATTGGCGTTCATCTTGAACATTTCATACTCATGGATCAAAGCATGCTTCCTTGACCTTCTAACTTCCTCAGTTCCTTCATGAGTAATTTCCAGCATTTCCCACATTTCTTTTACACTTGTGCATCTCACAGTCTTGAAAAATTCATCAGAGGAAAGTGCAGAGGTGATCATATTTTTAGCTTTAAAATCATATTGAGCAGTTCTTTGTTCAGCCTCAGTCATTTCATCCCATTCTTTGGGAATCAACTCATTAGCCACAGTTTTCTTTGGAATAAAGGGACCCTTCTCTATTGCATTCCATGCTCCTGGGTCATTTGATTGAATAAAGATCTTCATTCTATTTTTCCAAAAACTGAAGTGTTCCCTTTCAAACATTGGAGGTCTGTTTAAAGAGGCACCCTCCTTAAAGGTTATTTGGAAGTATTCATTTTCCTTTTTGAAAAGAAAAAGTGATCTTGAGTAACTTACAAGAACCAGCTCTTGATGCCAATTGAAAATGAATAGAATACTTCAACACAACCAAGAGGGGGTGAATTGGTTGAATCTTGGTAAATTAAAGATTTAAAATCAGAGTTACCACAGGCTCTTTATCACTTTAAAAATTGTTTCAAAACCAAGAATAAATATTCAATCAAATTTCTTTTCCAAGAAGAATAGAAAACAGAGTATAACTTTCTGTGCAATGAGATTGATTCACAAACAAAGTAATTAAGAGATGAATAGGTGAGAAGAAAGATTAGCCACAGATTTTTATATTGGTTCACTTCAAACACTATGAAGCTACATCCAGTTCTTCCACTCAACACTAGAGTAAAGTTCCACTATTGCAAAAAAAAATATTCTTACAAGCAATTACAAGCATCTCTTTATCAACCCTAGATAAAGTTCAGAAGTCTAAAACACTATTAGACCCTCAGAGACCAAAACCCACACTGAGAACACTACTCAGCTGTCCTTAGAGAAACACTATCTCTAAACATGTAAGAAACCCATTTACAATAGACTAATCTTTACAAAAATCAAATAACAGTTTTACACCTTCAAAGAATAAGGAAAGATATCACCTGATAATCTAAGAACTCATGCAAAATGAATGATTCAATAGGTTGAATGACAGATTACAAACTCAATGCATTCCTTTCGTTATGCTTTGATGAACAATGATGCTTCACTTCTTTGAATCAAAAACCCATAAGAATTTGTGAAGCCCAGATGCCTTTTGAAACTCAGAAAGTCACTAATGAAAGCTTGTGAATGTTTGTGAATGCTCAGATTTCGAAATTCTCAAGTCTACAAAACACAGAGCAGTGAATTCTATTTATAACAGCTTTCTAACTGAAAATAATCGATTAAACACGCTCCTATAATCGATTATTTCGCATATGTAATCGATTAATTCAAGAATGTAATCGATTAAAGTGCTCTTGATGTGTTCTGAGTTTAGGCTATGAACAATATAATCGATTATTCCGTGAAGTAATCGATTAAGCCAGACAGACATGTTTTTCTAAATGCATTGATTAATCGATTACTGACTATGGTAATCGATTAAGACAGTCAAGCACATATTTTCAAATGAACTATGTAATCGATTAAAACAATATGTAATCGATTACCTCAGTAGAACATGTTTACCATAGGCACGGATGTAATCGATTACGACCATCTGTAATCGATTCAGATAGACAATATGATATTCCTATTTTGGCCTATGTGATCAATTAATTCGATATGTAATTGATTACTATGTTCTTGATTTGTTTTCTAAAAGGCACGAAGAACAAAATAATCGATTCCAATACTTATGTAATCCATTAATGTAGTAAATATTCATTTTTCCAAAAACCTTGCTTGTTAAATGCCTTTCTAGTTAATTGCTTTTTGATTAGTCCTTTAATCTAACAATCCTAGATGAATGATTCATGCATGATATGCTCAATTGGATTATCAGATCATAAACTTCCTTTTACTTTAATCAAATTGGTCTTCAAGCTTTCTTGAAACTTTTATCCTTGAGCATGTTGAAAGCACAAAACACTTAAGCCTTGATTCCTTGCTTATTTGTACATTGCTTCACTTGAATCAACAGAAGAGTGTGGACTACACTATTAGGACAGATCGTGATCATTGTTCCTGCCTATTGGTATGTCTATGTTTACTTTTTATAAGATTGCTAATTTTGCTCGGATCATGAATTGCTAGTCACCCTAGTCTAAGGATTATGATGTAGTTGTCCAAATATGCTCCTCTCCTTATTCTTAATGGAATTTCTCATTGTTTTTTATTTTAATTAATTCTCTTCCTTATGTTACTATTTATTTAGAACCAGACATTCTAATACTCAATCGATTGCATAGTAGTGATCATCTGCATATAATTGGTATATCTAGGTAGATAATGTTTTATACGAAATTGCATGATCAAAATATTTGGGTAATCTCCAATAAATTATTTAATCTTTTATTAGTCATCCCTAGAATTGATTTTATCCTTTGACTTAAATTGATGGATTCATGATCATTGGGGTATTGATTTAAGATAAAGAACATCTTCTGATCTTGATCATATGCTTAGTTGATTTGGGAATGAGTAATTAACTAGGGAAGGAATTTTATTAGGGCTAGGATTAGGTGAAAATTGATACTAGTGAGTCATAACCCTGGTCACTCTTATCATAAACCTCTCTTTATATTCATTTATTTTCTTTCTTATAAAAACCAAAATCATAAAAGTAATAATTTTTTTTAATCATATCTACTATTAGTTAATAAAATTGACTAATTGGAAATATAACTGGTCCTTTGGATTTGATATCTAAACTTTCAAGTTCATTAGTACTATTGCATAAGATACACTTACCCTTGTACGAGTCTAAGATATCATTCCCATCAGATTTCCCAACACACATGTCCAAATTGGAGGTGAAACTCTAAGGAAGTACATGGAAGAACAACGCCTAAAGAAGAAATTGGAGAAGAGCATGCAAAATGATGAGGATCATGCAAGGTTATCTTTATATCGCTATCATTTTGATAATGCAAGGCCAAGTTAATTGGTCCCAATGCTTATATTTATCTTAGACGAATTGGAGCTGATACTTTTCTTTCCCTCAGGAATCTACGTCATATTGACCTTGATGAAATTAGAAAATGTATTCTCAGTCGTAGAATTAATGAACCCAATGATCCCAAGATCAGGCCCATGCATCATGATCCACTTCCAGATGCAAATGAAAAGTTTTATGGGGTAACTTGCCTCTAGAATGAAAATTATATGAAACACTATAATTTTTGTTTTGACTGCTATATTTAATCTTATAATTTGGATTAAATCTGTTTTTGGTACCGTGCTAGGGTGATATTGAGGCTGCAAGTGATCTTATGAAAGCTAATATTGCCGCGAAGAAAGCTGCTATAGGTTCATACACTGCCACTATTCTTATGTTGTCCCTCTACCTCCTTCCCTTTCCGTCGTTATTACTTTATTTTTTATTTTTTCAAATGGTAATCAGTGCTAGTGTACAAGTTAAAAAACTTAAAATAAAAATATTTTTATTAGAGTGTGTAAAATAATGTTATTTATAATTTTTTATGATTTTCACAATAAATAATTTTTTCTTTTAGTTGTCTTTATAATTCCTTAACCATTTATTAATCTCTAATTCTTTTCATGAACCTATACAGAGGGTCGTGCACCTCTGGATGTGGAGGAGAAAAGTCTTGCTACCTATGATGCACAGATACAATTCATGCATCGGACATATCCGATAAAGAGATACAATTATTTCAAAAATATATAGAATAAGATACATGTAAAATACATATTTAGAAATGTATAAAAAATTATAAAAGTAACATTGAATATATAATTGCAATTCTGCAAATCCAACATTAGAGACGCATTTCTTGAACACTAGTCAAAGCAAAAAAGTTATATAACTCACCTCATTATAAATTACTTTCTATTATTTATATATAGAAAAATTATTATCAATCTCCTTCCTTCAAATCATTCATAAAGTGAACAACTTTTATTTTTAGTTCATAAATACATGTGTTCCATGTAGTTGTATTGGGTTGTCATAAAATATTTTTAAAACTTAGATACTTCATCATATATGTATCAATGATGTATCCAAGAGTATCATTACATATGAAATAATAAATAAATAAATAAATAATGGAGCATTAACAATTAATAAATAATATTGACACTGGCATAGCCCCTAGGAGTTAGTGACGGATTTAGAATTCAAAGTCAAAAGATTTAAAAAGATAAAAATTAATAACTATTATCATGAAAAGAGAGAAAAATTAGGGAGGAGGAGTTTAAATATATAAGATTATGAGGATAACATATACACATTTAAGATATTAATTATTGTGGAGTATAGCATTAGTCATTATGGTAACATAATGATAGTAACAACCACCAGTATAATAAAATTTATAGTGATAACAATGATGATCATTGTTTTATGACTAAAAGTAGTGACTATGTAAACACTTATCACACTTACTTCCTCCGGCCCATCATTTGATCCCATGACCTCAAGGTTATGAGTCTTGCAAGCTTCCAAGTGCTCTACTCCACGATAAAAAGGAGAATTGATAACTAATGAACAGATGAAAACTACACAATCCAATCCCTAAAATGGATATTGGGTTAAAATTGATTCCAAGTAATATTACATTTAGTGTTGCTACTATGGTAGCTACGAAAATTTTTCTAGTATAAGAAAAAAAAATTATCACAAAATAATTGTTATTTTAGATTTTTAATATACCATTAATCATTTTTTATTTATATCTCTTATAATATTAATACTGGACAACAAAATCTATAAATGAACTAATGATGATATAAGATTAATTTTACAAAATTACTATTCTCTTTCAAAAATGACAATTGTTTTAGAACGAAAAAAATAATTAATAATAACAATAAGGATAATAATAATAGTATAAATTATGAGTTATAAGTCTTTCAAAAAATGAAAAAACAAATATATTTATGACAAGAATCTAAAACTATTTTTATTTTAAAATAATTAAAGATAATTTAAAATTGAATTAAAAATCAATTCACTTCTATTTTAATCAAATGCACTTTATTTTAAAATTTAAGTTTGAAAACTAAATTAAAAATCTTAACCATTCCAAATGTTATTATAAATACAAGGCATCAAACCCAATAACATACATAAAGTTAATAATAACAATTATTTGTGATGCAATTGTCTGCTTGTCTTGTTATCATAGAAAAAGTTAGGATGACATAGGAGCAAGTTTGGACAAATTTGATTTTGTCCCAACCCAATTTCCCGGGCATTTGTTTGAACCTAAATCCAACCCAATCAAGATCTAAAATGAGATAAAACCATGTCAACCACAAGTTTCAACATGCTCACCCCTACATATATATATATATATATATATATATATATATATATATATATATATTATGTACAGAGAATTGTAGAATAAAAGTGCAAACTTAAAATTATGCTATATTTTATAATTAATTTGCTAATCTACATTCGTCCATTTTAGTTAGAATATGTTACCAAATTATAACAAAAAATCATCTTAAAATACACTAACATTATAACTTGCTAACACTCCAACTAAAAAAAGTGTGTATTAACAAATGTTTGGAACTTGAAAGATTTCCTATAGTACACTTATTTTTTTTAGTTGGAGTGGTATACATTAACAAATCCCATATTCATTATAAATATAACATCATGTATAACAAAATATTATCTACTAAATAAAAATTTAATTATTACTATTACACAATTGCTAAATGCAAGACATTAATCCCAATTGGACAACCTAAACATATCTCGAACACATTCTAAACAATACATTGAATCTAATTTTAAACCTCGTACTCAACCAAATCAACCTCGGATCAGGCCAGATTCAAGGGCCGCACCGGGTCATGCTCACCCCTATAATTTTTTCCTAAGTTGCAACTTACAAGCATAATAATAATGAATTTATCTATTGTCAACATTAAAATAAAAAAAAAAATCTCATTACTCAAGATTTTGAAGTGAATTCTTTCAAAAACATTTAACGGTGTTGAGTTCATAGTAAAAATAAATAAATCATCAGAGGGAAATCAATCATTTGCCACCCCAGCACAAATTACTAACAGAAATGGATGAGCGACTAATAGCTTACATGCATAAACAAAAATCCTGCAATAAATTAGTCTAAACTTCTGCATGTTGATATATAAAAAAAAAACAAAATAGTGTCCAGACATCTTTCCACCAAACCAAGTGACTTTAGTAGGAGGAGTATCAAGAGGGTCACATAACAGGAAAAAAATGTCCTACTTATTCTGTGAAACGAACATATAACAGGCAACACAACAATGAAGCATTATCTCTACCATAATTACGATGCTTTTAGGGGAAGGCTACCTAGGCTCTTGTTCTCCACCATGTCCATGAGTAAACATTAACTGCCACCTACAAATTGTGACTGGACATGCCACGTCCCCTCACTCGTCCATTATAGCCATACCCTCCTCTTCCATAATAACCACCTCGTGTACGTCCACCACGCCCCCCACGACCACCATGGTGCCTCACAAAATCACCAAACGTCTGCACCACAAATCAGCAAAAGAATTGAACATTGTCCCCTAAATGAGATCTAAGAAAGATAGGAATTACCTCAGTATCAATCTTTATTTGTTCAGAGTATCTAGTCCTTCCATTTTGTGAAGCATTACCATGCATGTTGGAAGAGAGCGAGTCAAAGAAATCATCCTTGTTATATAGAGGCTGCAAAAACCATGAAAAACAGAGTCAAAGATACGACAGAAAGACCAAAAACAAAAAACATTTAGGTAAAAACTGAATGCATATCAAGCTGCACACTAGATGACATTACCTTGACCTCAATGTTTGATACATCGTCATTGTCTTCATCTTGGTAATCTTCATCAAAGGCATTTTCTTCCCCATCTTTTTCGTTTGAATGAGACTTACTTTTACCAAGATGACCCCATACTTCATCCTTTTTGAACTTCTCATTCATTGCCATAAAATCAAAATCCTCAGTGAATTTTGTGACTGGGCGCAAACCCTGCAAAGCATTAATTGAATTTTTCATGAACTCAACTGAATGTTACAATCATAATCCCATCAATAGAAGTAAAAAAATAAAAGCATATTTACAAATATATTTATAATAAGTGAAAAGTGAATTATGAAACACAACAACCCCTGCCCACCCAAAAGTTCAAACCACCAAACCCCTATCCAAAAAACAAAAGATTTAAAACTCCAAATTATCCAATACGTTCTCAAATTCTATTGGTAATTAAGTATAAGCCACACCAAAAATGCCTACATAAATGAACAGTAAACTGGACATTACCCCAGTTCCCCTTCCTCTTCCACGTCCTCTATAATTATAGCCATGATGAGTTTGGATAGGAGCTCCACCGGGCTTAAAAAAATGCAAACAAATGTCAGAAGTCCTTCTCAATCAAAAGAATAGATGGTAAACAAGTTAATATAATAAAACATCCATACTTATGGTCTTAGGTATTAATCACTTGGTGCTAATTTTATTTGATAAAAGCACAGACCAAACAAATTAAGAAACACTCATCAATCATCACAATTCATGTATGGAAGTAGCCAATTAAAAACCATGAACAAGCCAGACCAAATCCTACTTCAATTCTCTACAAACAAAAAATGGGGAAAAAAAACAGAGAAGCTGATCAGGAGGGAAGAGTTTGTAGACTATCTAAATTATATCAAACTAGCTTTCAAGATAAAAACATCCAAATATATCTCCTTACTTCATAATCAATTTTACAAAATTAATTACATTCAAAATCATTTTTTGTAATCAGTAAACGCTCATCAAAACACACTTAAATCTAACCAAAATCATTTTTTCCAAATCAAAGATCATCTAAAATCAAGTTTACAAACGCCTGTCCAAACACACTAAACATCTCTGGATAATGAGATTAATCCAGTGAATTTATGAGAATCTGATCTCTCCACCATGTTACCATATTGTATAAAAACATACAATCACAAGCAAAACTATAACAAGGGTGTGTCTGCATGCAAGAAACTGATAGATCAAAAGGATACCCTGTAACTCGGCCGTGAAGTTGTTGGCAATGGCAGTATTGGTGGTTGAGTTCCAGCAGAAACTGGCTCAGGAGATGATGTTGAAGATTCCTGAACCACTTCAACATCCTTATGAGGTGCTTGTGAAGGCTGAGCTGAAGAAACTACACTTGGTCCAGGCTGCAATAATTGACCAGGGGTTACGAGAGAAGGTGCTGATGTTTCTGTAAGGATAGAAGTTGATGATCCCACGACTGCAGGAGAAAACTGGGATACAGTTTGATAGGGCAAGCTTGAACCTGAAATTGGATGCAGTTTGCTGGAGATGGGTGGCACTATAGCATTTATATCTGGACCAGAAATGGTCAGTGATGGTAAGTTAGCAGCTAACATGGCTGCTGAAGTTGAAACAATGGGTGCCTTATTTGTTACTGATACTGGCAAAATTTCAGAAGCAAGCGTTGCAGAAGGTACGGGAGATAAAGCAGAAGAAGATGAAGGAGGTAGAGCAGATGGTGCAGGAGGCAAAGCTGATGGAGCAGGAGACGAAGCAGAAGGTGCTGGAGACAAATTAGATGGAGGCAAGGAAGCAGATGTTATACTAGGGATACTAGCACTCACAGGCAGCAAAGATGATGGTAATTCAGGCAAATTAGAAGATACAGTAGGTAAAGATGGGGTGAAGTTGGGATACTGCATTGGCTGCTGCATAGATGAAGGCATTGATAAACCAGGTGGTGGTTGAAGCGAAGATTGTTGTTGTAATTGAGGAAGCCCATTTGGGGCACCATAATATCCTTGCCAATATATTGGTGGCATAGCAAGCCTACCACCATTTGCATTAGGAGCAGGCAGAGAAGCTCCCCACGATCCTATGTTCCCTCCAGGTTGATACAAAGGCAAGGGCCCTTGAAAATTTGACCCGGGACGTCCAAGCTGTGTGGTATGAGAGCTAGGATCACTCAAAGACCCACTTACAGAAGAAGGCAAACTTGTAGATGTGGTGACTGGGTGAGGATAGTGAGACTGCATATGCAATTCCATATAATTAGGATGTGATTAATTTAACTGATTCATATTTCAGACAAAAAAAATTTCATCCACCTGAATAATAGCTGGGTCATTGTTGACTTGTGGAGTAGGCTGGACAAGTGGAGAAGATTTAACCTGTAAATCCTGCAAAAAAATTAAGACAGATGTCTCAGATGATCTGATTCTTGTATAATATGGGCATAAATCATTCAACATTTCCACATAGATGATCTAAACAAAGCTTTTATTGAGCTATTAAATTAACTCGCAAAAATCATATAAGAAAATCTGGATCATCCTCCTAATGTTCCATCTCCCAGTATTTGTATTCAAAGATTCTAGAACCAAGTTGTACCAAAAAAGTTTCTTTACAAAATGTCACAGAATTGACATGCTATTGTTTCTAATGTACACTCAACAAAATCAGGTACAAATACATTAACTATTTAGAAAAAGCACTTGTATATATTATGTGCATGATACCTTGATATCAGTCCCGCGGAAAAGTATATACTCATAAACCTTGTCACCTGGAGGAATTTGTAGGCCATCCTTTTTCCTTCCTTCTGTTCCAAAAGACCGCACTACAACACAAAAAACAAAAGCATCACTCCATCAATCCAACCCGTGATAGTAAACATGTTTAGGTGGTAAAATTCAAAGCTGCAATAATCCACATGGTTGCATGAAAATCTTGCACATATGAAAGCTAATGATCAACAGTCTTTATCATTTGAAATGTAACCAAACAGCACAAACTTTAATACTAACATACACCAAAATGCCATTTAGAAGGAATACCTTAGCATATAAATTCAATTTCCTTAAACACACCCAAATTGTAACTTGTTAACGTAATCCTTGTGTACATTAACATGTGTTTGTGTGTGTGTGCATATATTGCTCAATACCGCTATGCAGGATAGCGGGATAGGGGATAGCGGGACGACTGATATTCTGAAAATTTTTGTTACTATTATGATTGAGAGTTTGAGACAGAAGATGGAGACAGGTGTACTCTAGGAGGGTCCCTTGAAGGTTAGCTGTTAGTTGGTTATCTGTTAGGATAACTAATAGTTAGTTAAAACTAACTATTAGTTATCAGATTGGAGGGAAAGTATAAATAAGTGTAGGGAGTTTAGGAAAGGGAGGCAGAAAAGTAATAGGAGGGTGGTGAACCTCGAATTCACTTTGTATCAGCTGGAGTATTCGTCGGAAATCAATAAAGTTCTGTGTTCTCTTCTCTGCTGACTTTGTAGCTGCTGTAATTGCTATCTTTTTCAATAAAGATTCTCTCTTTCATCTATCTTTCTGGTCCAGTTCTATCAACTGGTATCAGAGCCTCAATTTTTGGGCTGTGAATGGTTGATGGGGACGAAAAACAGCAACAAAATGGACGCAAGAATGAAGGCAATCGAGCGTGCAGTGGAAGAAAACCGTGAGGCGATGGAGGCGAACAGGGAGACGATCAAGTCGCGATTGGGCTTGATTGAAGCCATGCTGCAGAGGCTAACAGCGGCATGGGAGAAGCAAGCACCTGCAACCCACGGCCCCGGGAGCGATTCACTGGGATGAAACAAGGGGAATGCAGCGTCTGGTGGAAATCAACGCCTGGTGGAAACTGATCAGGGTTTGCTGGTGGAATTAAAAGCAGTAGAAGGAGAAGGAAGGGCAGAAGAAATCCCTGGTTCAGTAGGGAAGGTATTGGCAGAGTGTGAGCAGGTTTTTCAAGAACCCCAAGGGTTGCCACCCCATAGAGAAAAAGATCATGCCATACCCATTCAACCAGAGAAAATCATGCAGAATAGGATTTCAGCAGATGGCAGACAGGAAATACTCATCAAATGGCAAGATTTACCCCACCATGAACATAGCTGGGAACTTGCTGAGGAGATGAAGAAGGCTTTTCCTGATCTGGACCTTGAGGACAAGGTCCATCTTGAAGGGGAGGGTATTGATAGAGACAGAAGATGGAGACAGGTGTACTCTAGGAGGGTCCCTTGAAGGTTAGCTGTTAGTTGGTTATCTGTTAGGATAACTAATAGTTAGTTACAACTAACTGCTAGTTATCAGATTGGAGGGAAAGTATAAATAAGTGTAGGGCAAGGTTGTCAAGATCGCGAGTATACTCGTATACTCGTACGATCTTGCGATCTTCAGCCATGGCCACGCGTTAAATCGGCGAGAAGATCGTTCACTCCAAGGATCGCTGGAGGATCGCGTTCTTGCTCGCGATTTGGGCGGATCGGCGATCCGAGTCGATCCCAGCTGAAGAAGGAAAAGAAAAAAATAAACGCGCGGGTCGGGTCGGGTTTGGGTCGGCATTATTACTTAGTTATGGATTAGGGCTGAATGGAACTCACTTTGAAGCTTTCGTCCAAGGTCTTTGCTCTGCGCCGCTGCTGCCTGGTGGTCTTCCGCAATTCGTCGTCGCCGCTCTCGCTCTGGTCGACTTCTCATTTCCGCGTCTCACTCCTTGCTGCCGCTCTCATCTACAGTTGTTGTCGTCGCCGCCGCGCTTAATCTCGTCAGCCGTCGCTGGTTGGCTGCTCTGCGTGTGGTCCTTCCCTGCGTGCTGCTGCCTGTGTCCTGTTGCGACTTCTGTCTCGCTGCGCCCTCTTTTTTTATTTGGTCCTCTTTTTTTTTATTGTGCCCTCTGCGTGTGGTCCTCTTTTTTTTCACCAATTGTCAACAGTTCCCTTATTAAAAAATTATTTTAAGATTTATTTTAAGTATAACAAGCATAATACTGCCTGTGCCCTGTTGCGACTTCTCATTTGTTTTAATTTATTTTCCAATTTCTGAATATTTGTGTGGTCCTCTTTTTTTAAGTATAACAATATTATAGCAATATTCATATATTACACTGATGGTGCACCCCTCTTAGTCTCTGTTTGGTATTTTGAAGTTAAAAAAAAATGGCAATTTTAATGTTATGTATTGGATTTTAATCTCTATGCATGTGTATAAATATAATTTTACATATACACGTAACTCTTACGATCCGAGTTACGATCCTCGAGCTACGATCTTTTACCCCCCTTCCGATCCCCTTCCGATCCTCGAGTTTGACAACATTGGTGTAGGGAGTTTAGGAAAGGGAGGCAGAAAAGTAATAGGAGGGTGGTGAACCTCGAATTCACTTTGTATCAGCTGGAGTATTCTCCAGAAATCAATAAAGTTCTGTGTTCTCTTCTCTGATGACTTTGTAGCTGCTGTAATTGCTATCTTTTTCAATAAAGATTCTCTCTTTCATCTATCTTTCTGGTCCAGTTCTATCATATTAATTTAGTTTATTATGTTATTTGTTATTTAGTTTTTTATTACTATGTTTAGTTTATTAATTATATTATGTTATCCTTTAAATTTAAGAGAGAGAGAATCTAATCTTGATTCAAATAGAATCCCAAAAAAACCAAAACAATTAAAAAGGGAGAAAAAACCGCTTGGGCACATTGGCCCAATTCCCCTAACCCTTTGTTTACCATAATCCTAAGACTGCGGCAGCTATGCGCTGCCTCCCCCTTATTAGAGATTCAATTGTAAATGGAAGGGAGCAAAATTGAGACAGCTTCGCAGAGAGAGGGAAGAGATCACAGATGGAGAAGGGGACGCCAGGTCGAGAGGGGCTGTGGTGACATATAGCCTAAAGGGATAATGCGCAGCACTCATGGGAACAGCACTATTATGCCATGATTTCTGCTATTCCAGCAGGAAAAGCATCCGTGACGGTCACAACACTGAGTGCTTTCTATAACAAAATGAAAGGGCAGAACAATCTCTGTGGGAGAGCAGGGAACAATGAGAGTGAACTGAATAGAAATAAATTGAAAAAGTAGAACAGAACATCAAATATAGTGCCAGAGAACAGAGCAAGGCAGGAAACACCAGGAAGGTGCCAAAAAACATCAGAAATTGCCAGAAATGTCACCAAAAAATAGTGGGTCATGTTTCAGAGACACAAGGGTGGGTGGGTAACCATTTCAAAAAGGGTTTTGATTTCAAACCTAGAATAAGGGAAGTGAAATCATCTAAATGTCTCCCAAAATAAACCTTACAAGACACTGTATTGTGGGGGACTGGGGGTAACAAGTGTTTCAACCATTAATCAATGTTGCATCCACTAATACTGCAAATGGCTGCCATTCATGACACTCCAAGCACGACAGTGAACCGCAACGCAACACGCTACACAGAGCGAACTGCAAAGCGACACACTACAACGGTTTTAGAGCGCGTGACACACCACAATGGTTCTAGAGAGCGTGATTGCCAATCCTGGAATACAGATATGTATGCCAATTATTATTCTCTCACTAACATTAATAACCCAAACATAACAGGGAATATTACGAATTTCCATTCTTTAATTCAGTGTGGCCTTAGTGTTTGGAAGTTTTGCCACTAATCTATCACCACTGGAACATTTGAATTTCGCTTCTTTTAGTGTTGCACGTGATTCTAACTGGCTAACGACTTAGGGACTTTCTGAACTTTCAAGTTTGTTATTTGCTACTTGCATTTATCGATCAAGAAGCTTTCCACTAATCCTGTATGCGACAACTGTACAATCCACAAAAGCAAGCAGTGAATAACAAACTAATACAAGAATCAAAGGTACGTCATTGTCCAAGTGTGAATCACATGCTACAATTGAAAGGTGCAAAATTTCAGATACTCCAACAGAGATAGATTAAATCCACATGACACACTTAAGAGATATCAGTAAAACATGTAACCCAGATACTGCAGGGAGAGAAAAAAACATGAAGGCCCCAAAAACTATCACGAGTTCACAAAATTCCTTCCATAAGACAGGAATTCACATCCATGTGACAAACCCACTCTTCAGAATTAAATAATAAAATTAACAACATCAATTACAAAGATCAAATTTTGTCAGCGAATTTAGAGATCTGAAACCAAAGGAACCAAATTAAACTGAAAATGAACAAAACCCAGAAAGGATTAAGGGAAATCATTGGAAAAAAAAAGTGGGTAGCAGAAG
>PYAF01000858.1:487508-516752 GCA_007407185.1 Glycine tomentella
TTTAGTAGTTCTATGTTCCAGTTGTTCCCTGTTTTAATTCTTTTCTTCCTCTTTTCTCTTCTCCTCTCACCATTCTTTTATATTTAACTCTGTTTCTCTCTTTTGCTTTATTTTCGATTTATCATTGGGTTCATCTACCACCGACCCCAATTAATTTGGGTTAAAGGTGCTGTTGATGTTGATGTTGATGTTGATTGTTTAAAAATTAGATCAAAATATCAAGTGTAATTTTGATTGATGAGAAGATTTACTTATTTTATTATTATGTGGAATACTTGCCAAGCACGTTACTATATTTTGGAAGAAGATTAATTGACTATACTTTTATAATTTAAGTAACAATAAAATATAATAATTATTATATTATGTCATTATTCTCTAACTATACATTTTTTTTTTGTGAAAATAAATTATACGTTATGAATTTAGTTAGATAATTAAATGATATTATTCTTAACTTTATTTTTAGATTTAATTATACTGTAGCTTCTTGAACTATAATCAATTTTTTATTAAGTTTCTAAACTTTTTTCTTTTAATTAGGTCTCTGAGCTTATACTTCTTTTTTCATTATATTCAACAGGAATTCAATATAGACCTAATTAATAATTAAATACAATTTTAGGATCCAACTAAAAAAAGAAATTAGTTCAGGATCTATTTAAAAAAAATGATTTACAGACTTAATTAAGAAGTTATCCTCTGCAAACTGGTATTCTCACTTCTGCAAGTTCTAAACTGAATATTCTTAGGTTCTTCAACTAGTTTAAAACTTGCAAAGGGTGAAAATATTGGCAACAGAGATTCACACCAGTTTAGAACTTGTAGGGGTGAAAATATGGACCTAGAGAGATTCACAATTTTTTTAATTAAGTTCCTAAATTACATATTTTTTAAATAATTTTTTTATTTTCTTTTTGTTTCAATTGGATCTAAACTTGTATTTGTTTTTTAATTAGATTCACCATTGACCTAATAAAAAATAAATACAAGTCCAAGATCCCAATTATAAGAAAAAAATCTGAAATCTAATTAAAATATGATAAAAGTTCAAGACCCATAGAATAATTAAACCTTTTATTTTATGTTAAATTGTGAATATTCTTTGCTGTTTTAAAAAATTTAGTTACCGCGGTAAGAAAAAAATAGTTATCGCAGTAAAAAAAATGAGGAGTGCTATTCAAGACTGAACTGACAACTCATTTGTAGGTGCCAATAATGAAAAAGATTAGTGACACTAATTTTAGGAAAGATATTTCTGATCAGGATTACATAGGTGTGGTTGATTACATAGGTGTGGTTGATTGTCTTTTTGTTTTTTAGTGTTCCAAGCTATTTTAGAAAGTAAATTTGAAAACCTTTTTTCAGAAAGAAGAGTTATTTGATGAAATTTTGAGACTAATTTTAAAATAAGATAAATTATCTTTTTAATCCCTAAACTTTTTAAAATTTCTGTTAGACACTGAACTTTTTAAGTCCATTTTTAATCCCTTAATTTTTTAATCTTTATTTTTAATATTTTAATTTTTTTTTCTATCTTTATTTTGATCCTTTTAAGGGACTGAAAATAAGAATTAAAAAAAATTTAAGGAACTAAAAGTCAGTAAAAAAAGTTAGACTAAAATTGGAAGAAAAAAGTTAGGGACTAAACACATTTTAGTCTTCTTGTTTTTAAAGAATTGTCAATTAAGTTTTTAATTTTTTTAAGGTCAAAATCTGTTTAAAAATAGTATGCGAATTTATGATTAGATATAAATTTAAGGAATTTTCAATTGAGTATTTCATATTGTAAATAAAATGTTAATACAGTGTAAATAGGTTTACAGTCAATTAATTAAAATTATCATATCACTTTTAAATGTAGTTATTATAAAACTTTTTAATTATATATAAATTTATGATTAGATCACAATTAGAAAAAAAAAATCATGTTGTGCATTTCAATCAAATTCATATTGATTATATTTATGTACTCAAATTTTTCTCTGCTCTTTTTTATTATTATTTGAAACATAATGAAGAATATCTCTTGGTTCATACCACGCTCAATACTGAGGGGACATAAAGTTGGCTGAATGCTAATCCCTGTTTTCATGCAGGATTTATTCTGATTTGATTTTGCTTTTTATCTATCACTCTTCTTCCATACATAAAAATCATTGGGAAGAGATTCATATTTTATTGTTTTCATAAATCATAATTGGTGCGTGATTGTAAGATGTAGCATGAAAGATTAATCAAACGGTTGATACAATAATGTAAATTTTCACTGTGTTCATATATGTGAGACCAAATTATTTAAAGGAAAAAATTATATTTAATAATTATTTAATAAAAATTATATTTAATTTTCATTGTATATAAAATTCTTTTGTATCAACAATAATTATGCACGGTAAACAAAATTAGTCTCAAATCCAATGAATTAATTGTGATAACTGACCATTTTTTTAAAATATTTTCGATAATACTTTTGCTAATCTTTTTGCTTTTTCTATTAAGATAGTTAAAAATAATTCCAATTTTCACTTAAAATTTAGAATTCAAAAAGTGAAAAATTGAAAATGTTTCAGGTTTTTTAGTTCTTTAAAAATGGGATAAAAAAAGATAAAAAAAAAAACTATTTTTATGGAGAGAACCAAAAAAAGACAAGTTGAGTTCCATCCCCCAAATTGTTAGAAAACAAAAGGAACAAAAATAATATAGCATGAAAGATTCGAGGGCCCTTTGAATTTGGGTCAGCTAGCTCCCGACGGAAATAGAACAGAACTATATTAATTTCCTAACCTGTGTTGTCTTGCCCTAGCTCATTCTAGATTCTCCATTTACAACAATGTTGTCTTGTCACCAAGCAACGAATTGGAGCACTAATTGAACTGTGAGAAAACGCTCAAACCATACCCATACTGCTAAAGCAGAAACAATAGGTATTGCACAAGCTCTATAATGGAAATCAATTCTATTTCAAGAATTATGCAACTGCATAATGGTGAGTCAAAAAAATGCATTAAGTTGACTGTTGAATACAATTTGTACAATATGAAATAAACATACATATGATATTCACCTCAAAATCTGGGACTACAAACTTGTGAGTATTGAATATATAAATGGGCCAACTGCCAATATATTTGTTTTAGCTGCCTTTAAATCTCCACCACTCGGTCAGCAAGACAATTTTCCTATCTCCACAGCTTCCATTCTTCCACCCCCTCTGTTTATTAACATCAATACATGTATGGCCAAATTGCATTTCAACCGTCATAAAGGAGTTATGGTTTATAGCACATCAAGTAGCAGAGCGCATATATAGCTTTCCACTTTGCGCAAGCTCAGCCCAGAAAAACATAGGCTAAAGAGCTGAATGAGAAAATTTAGTTATGACACAACCTTCCATGTTCCTAAAATAACATATCAGTCCTCATCAAGGGCAAGATCAGCAGGGTCTCCTATCCAGGGCCTCCCTTCCCTCCACCGGAATTTTATTCTCAGTTTTCCATTTGCGTCTACCCCTACAACCTGTCCCTTGCTGGCATGTGTCTCCATTCCCCATCCCCATCGTGGGGTCACCAGTCCGTCTCTGATCCTTACCTTGTCCCCCACTTTAAATGGCCTAACCCGTTCCATTTCCCATGCCTTACAAAGCCATAGCCTCTCCATAAAACAGAACGACACCCACAGATCCTCGTCTTCCATCCGATACACCACCCCAATGCTTGAATGACTCACTTCCCCCCAATGGTGGGTTGGGGTTGAAATTGATGCTTTAACCCTAACCCAGTCTCCAATACAGAGCTCCTTCTCTTCTACCACCTCCACTTCTGATGGGTCCAAGACCCATGTTTTGGATCCTGCTGGTGTGTATATCCGGAGCTTTCCATCAGCATCAATTGCTTGTATTGTCCCAATACTAGCATGGGTATGCCCTGACCATCCAAATCTTGGTTGCTTTACATATTGTTTTACTCTAACCTTCTGTCCAACAAAGAGTTTGTCAAATCTTTCAAGATGGGAACTTGGTCCTACCCACTTTTCTTGCTCCCCACAAAATCCAACAAAGATGCTTCTGTCCAATGCATCTCCTTCATACCCTATTCCTTGAACAACACCAACACTACCTGGCCCAATTGATTTCCAATTATTTGCATTGTCGTTCAACCTCACCCACTCTCCCACTTCAAACATTTGTTCAATCTCAAGGTCTGAAGGATCTCCTCTCCATAGTCCTGGCAGACCAAAAAATGCGAACCTGACTTCTCCATCAGCATGAATACTAGTTATAACCCCATGAGATTCAGGCTGAGCTCCTCTCCAACCCCACCTTGGTTCAACCAAACCAGTTCGGAACCTAACATACTGCCCAACTTTAAAGCTAGGAACCTTTTCAACATCTGTATAATGAGTGATCCACTTCCCTTTGCGAAAACAGCAAGCCAACTCCAAGTATCCAGAATCCTGTACACTATGCACAACAGCTAAACTCTCTCGCCCAACACTATTCCAGTCATAGCTTGGTCTGGTTCCCAGGCTTGGTTTTGACCGTACCCAATCCCCAACTTCAAATCCCGGAACCCGTTCTGCATCTCCAGGAGAAACTTTCCACAAGTTCTGCCTACCAGTGACCCTCACCTACAAAGAAACCAACAAAATTACTTCTTATTTGTAATCTCAGGATGAATCACTAATAACATTGTCTATGAAATGCTTTGTATGAAATTTATCTAATCCCATAGTTACAATGGTCAAATATTTTAGTCTAATTTCCTCATGTAGTTTAGGCAGGGATTCCAGCAAAGCCAAGTACGAGGTGGTTTTCTTACACTGTTAAGTAGTGATAAACTCAGTTTGGTATGGAAGACATTTCAGATGTTTTAGTTAGCTTAAAGTCATTAAAGGATTAGAATCACGCATAAACTAGAAAAAAACAAACTCAGCTTACATTGAGAGCACCATCCATGTCAATTCTCACTATTTTTCCAACAGTAGCTGGTGATTCATTTGACCACCCAAGCCGTGGCTGAGTAACAGATGGCATCACATGAATTTCTTGGCCCACCTCAAATGGAGGAACCTTCTCCATATCATTGACTGAGCAAGAAAAGGGCTTACTTCTGAAACAAAAAGCAACACCCATATCGCCATCCTCCTCCACACTATGAATTACCCCAATACTAGTCCTTGTAACATCCTCCCATCCATATTTTGGAGAAGACACTGAAGCTTTCACTCTTACCCAATCTCCAACCTGCCTTGGACAAATCAACAATTAAATAGAGCAAAACCAATAAGGCATCTGATATTAAATATATAGAAAGAACAACTAAAAAGGTAGCAAATGATCAACTTCAACAGAATGAATTGCTACCTTGAAATCTTCCACCTTCTCCATATCTGATGGATCAGCTTGCCATGGTATGGGTCTATTTGGTATCTCTATTATTAAGAGACCATCATTCTCAATCTCGCTTATTCTTCCGACACTATGATGTGTCTCACCACCCCAAGCATATCTAGGTTCTGCAACAGATCGTTTAACACACACCCGGTCCCCAATCTGTAAAACAAATTTTGTTAATACAAGTCATGCAAAGACAGGAGACAAATAAACGTCATAGAATGAAAATTATCTGCATTTCTCTTACCCTAAAAGGAGCAACATGCTCAACTTCCTCTGGTTCACAATGCCATGGATTTGGAAGATAGCTCAGTTCTATTAACAGACTACTGTCTGGTCGGACACAATATACAATGCCAATGCTTCCTGGTGTCACAGATCCTAGTCCATGCTTTGCAGATGTAAGAGTTGGACGAATACGAACCCAGTCTCCAACCTTGAATTCCTCAACACGTTCCATCTCTGCTGGGTCAGCTTTCCATCCTCTGGATGCTCCAGGAAATCCAACACGGAGGATTCCATCATCATCAACACATAATACTGTCCCAATGCTGTCACGTGACTGCCCACGCCAACCAAATCTAACATAGATAAACAGTCATCAATATTGAAGGCAAATGCAGAAACATCAATGATTGCAAGCATGTTATGTACAAGGTACTAATAAACAGAATTTGATAGTAAAGCATATTATCTTCTACATTATGATTCCCTTGTCTTGTATACTATTTTTAAACAAAAACCTTGAGTAGAGAGTATATAACAGCATAATAAATCCACCCAACAAAATGATTTAAAAAATAGCACGATGCCACCAAACTAATTAGACACATGACATCCTTTAAGAATCCATGATATACCAAAGCAATTGTAGTAAGACCTATATGGAAGAAGCATCAGAAGTGGGTGATACCACTGAGCCACCAGAGTCGTCTGGCATTTAATTTCAATATCTTGCTTCCAAAATCTTATCTAGTCTCCTTTTAGCCAGATATTACCACTCAACCTCCTTCAGGAAGGACAAGACTGCCTCTGCCTCATCATGAATTAAGACAAATGAGTTGTTACAAGTTCAAAGACCAAATAAATTGCAGTTTAATTTTCATTTATTGTTGGGTCACTTGGTAGCTTCAAACTACACTCATAGTAAATCTTCTCTAAATACTTATAAATCATTTAACAGAACAAAGAAATACACAAAGTGATTTTAAAAATATCCATGCATTAATGTTCATTTCAATAAAATTGTAAGAAGAAACAAATAGCCTCGGGGAAGGGAGAGTTGCTGGCAGGGATCAATATGTTTGGTAGCCGCTTAATGCTAAAATATTCAGCCATTAAGTTCTACCTTATCAGCTTATGCAGAATATGCAAATCTGTATGCCCTCATTTTTATGCACAACAAATGGTTTCTTTATGTACATTATTTTGCTGGCTAATGTTAGAACATCAATAAAATATCTTAGATGGAGAGAACGATGCATATTAGATTAGGATAATTTGTTATTTTAGGAATGATTATTTCTTATTTTAGGATAATTTGTTATCTTTGTTAGGAACCTTGTTCTTAAGAATTTTATCATATCTTTGGTAAGTCATTTGTTGCCTTATTTGATTAGAATTAGGAGTCCAGTATTTAGCCTAATTCCTAGCATAAATAGGGATTAGTATAGTCTTTTGCATCGCAACACATTACACCATATTAATCTAATATCTTATTATTTTGATTCTCTGTTTTCTCTTTTTTTTTCCTTCCTTATCTATAAGCCCTATATTTTCACGAAGATAATAGAGCAGTATCATCCTCTCCAACTAGTCCCGTAACTATTCTGATGTCAAGTTTCTTTGGAACTCTTGTTTGACATATTCTGTTCTGTTAATCCAGAGGATGATAAACCAAAGAAACTTACTAAAGAAGACATGATAAACGAAATGTTCTTTGCAACTAGTTAGTTTACCCGATGTTCTAATCAAAAGACAAGACATGATAAACCAAAAGAATTGTTATTAACAAAGATCAAAGAAACTCCCCAACATTAGACATATAACATAAAGAAGCTATTACATACAAAGTGTATCAGTTATGTAAAGTTTTACCTAGGCTCTTTTACATCTTCTTTCAGGTGTACATGTTGTCCCCTGTCCAATGGAATGACTTTTATGACTTCATTTGCAAGAACATGAACCTCCCCAGAACAAAATGAAACAATGAGATTATCTCTGTCTGGAACACTTTGCACAAAACCAACACTCTTTGGTTTAGCACCTTGCCATCCATGTGTTGGAGTTGTGACAGATCTTTTAAACTTCACCCAGTCTCCCACTTCAAATCTATGTAGTCATCAATAAATAAATTTTTAAACATATTAGCCACATATCAGTAGACAATAAATATCATAAACAAGAAACCACGTAACCCCCCCATTGCCCGGAGGCTCCACGCTATGCGCAGGTAAGGGGGAGGGATATTGTATGCAACCTTACAAAAAACAGTAAAAAATAATATCTTCCACTCACATTGTAGGAAACAAATGAACTCCCTTATTCATGAGTGCTTCCATCAGATTTTCAGATAACCATTCTCGGGGGAGAGCCTCTAAAATGTCACGTAGTGTCTTGCCACTGTCATAAAAACATAACCCCATCAGTCATATTAGTCATTGGAGTTCAATGTCATTAATAGGTAGATAGGACTAACATGCAACAGTTAAATGCAGTTTCAAAGTTATGACAATAATATTTTAGATATGTATATGATGTTCACTTCAGCTTATTCAGTATACAGGGCTGGAGCGCCTTTCGAACGGTATAAGTTACGATGTAGTTCCGAATCGAATTTCTTTAGAAAGAAAATCTTTTGTCTCATGGTAGCCTGCTCCAGTTCCCTTACGAAACTTTCGTTATTGGGTTAGCCACACACTTTACATGTTTCTAGCGATTCACATGGCATTTTCAAATGATACAAGTCTTGGATAAGAATCTACAACGCACTAGAACGCACTTCGCTTCCGAAAAGATAGATTTTACTCTGATTTACCAGTCAGATAGAATTCATCTTCCTTTCTTGCTATACGAAATTGGAGTGAGTTTACCCGAGCGTTGCGTATATTATATAGCGTCAGCGTTGTTTGCAAGTCACGTCAGTGCAGGCGCAGCGTAGTGTCATGGTAGCATTAGCTATGCTTGACTAACAGGATGAGTCATGTGACTGACCTGACATTTTATTCAACTTAATGAAAATACAGTGCCTTTAGCTGTGGCTTACCTATGGTTTCTAACTTCAACGTCAGCATCAGGCTTCATTAGCATAATAATAAGCCAGTCAAGATTTTCACGAATCATTTTTGCTGTCTCTGCTGCTATATGGAAAGCATTGTCACCATCATCATCCTGATACGAAGTTACATTAGAACCTTAAATGACAAGGGACATTATGGCAAAGCCTCCTTCCACAAGACAGGGAACATGTCAACTTCCAATTATTTCTACTAAGTAAACAAAATTCAAGCTAAACATAAGTTGCACACACTTATTATGGGTCGTACATATAACCAGTGCAAAAGGATCAAATATATATATATATATATATATATATATATATATATATATAAAGAGCACAACAAATCAAAAAGATATACAAATACTGTTTCAATTTCATGGAAACAAGCATATGCCCACAACTAAATCAATAGATCACAATTCATTTTAGAATAAAAGTCAATTATATAAACTTACTAAAATAGTTTTAATATTCATTCTATGTCTTCTCCAGCTTATTAGCTTATTGAATTTTAATAGAAATCATGTTCCTAAGATTTGTTAGCCCCACAACCACCTTTAATGTTATTAACTATCATTAAGCTTAAATTACTCAAATAATAAAGAATGGCTACATCAGATACTGAACTCAGCAACAAATGTTATATAATAAAAATCTAATGTAGTAAATAGAAAGTTTTATAAACTATACGAGAAATCAGGGAAAAAGAAGAAATCACAAAGCAAAATAGCATTTAATATGCTGCCAGAGATTGAAATTTCTATTTCATCTATAACAATATATAAAAGTGATACCAACTTTTAATGTAGAGCCATTTTACCCATAAACTGATACTAATGCAATTGTACTGTAATTACACTCTCTCCAATTTCAGTTTTCTTTTAGGACTAGTGCTACGTTATAAATTAATTGCTCTCATTCTCCTCATCTTAACCAAAAAATGCGGACAGACAAGCATAACAATGGCTATCTTTCTGCTAGTTATAATTATAATTATATTTATGTGTGATCAAATGGGGAAATGGGGACTTGGATGAAAACCTGCAAATTATAATCAGCTCCAGCATCAAGAAGAAGTCCAACACATGCCTTTGCACCCCTAGCTAAGGCCAAGTGAAGAGGTATACTGTTGTGCACATTGCGAATGTTCACATCAACCCCGGCACCTAAAATAACCTACTCAAAATACCCCAAATGTGCATTTTTAGCAACAAAAAATTATTTTTATAATCATTTTAATCAAGAAGCTCATTCACTTACCTTAACCAAGTCCACGTCATCAGTCATAGCAGCTGTATGCAAAGCTGTCCTCCCATTCTGGGAATCTTGAGCAGATGGATCAGCTCCTGCTGCAAGCAATATCCGCACCAGTTCTCTCCCCTCTATATTTGGCATGAACAAACAAGATTAGACAATTCAACTATTTTGCTAAAGAGATTAAATAGCATAAATGATATTATAAATAT
The DNA here is from genome assembly GCA_007407185.1 of Glycine tomentella. Lineage (NCBI taxonomy): Eukaryota > Viridiplantae > Streptophyta > Magnoliopsida > Fabales > Fabaceae > Glycine > Glycine tomentella. The sequence continues at coordinate 497,650 of PYAF01000858.1, forward strand.
CCATGTATTAACTCTCAAATTTGAAGTACTAATTAGAAGCAGTTTCTCGATGATGGGTGGTGGACTATGACGGCCAGCTGAAAATCCGCCATTGCAGAGGTATTGTCGAACAGTCAGAGGTCAAAGGGAAAAAATGAACAGGTTGAGGGCTGGCTGAGTCAAGAAAGAAACAAGAGCAAGGCCACTGGAAAAGAGGCTGAGTCAGAGAAACAAGGCGAAATTACAAGGTCAAGGGCGCTGGAAAAGGGCGGATGCAGAAGATCACCGTCACCAGTGACGGTCATCGCTGGGTGGTCACCAAAAGAACACACTGAAGGTGACGGAGTAGGTTGCTGCCTGCAGCTTGTGCTTATTGTTTGAGAAAAAACGACTTGTTTGGGTTTTTAGGTGAGATGTCTTTTTCAATGTCTGGGACAGGGATTGGGTTGGATCGGTTTTTAGGGTATTCTAAATTTGGGTCTGAGTTGGTTTTTAGGCTTTTATAATTTAAGACTGGGTTGGGTCAGGTTAGATGACCCAAAACCCATTTTTTTTCTCTAATCAGATTTCTGCCACTCATCACTCCCTTTTCATCTTTGTCTTCTTCACTACCGCCATGGCTGCTACATTAAAAGCAGCCTCCCAATGCGGGTGAACAGAGTCATCATGTTACAGATACAAATAAATCCTTCTAGGTACAACAATTTAGCTTTTAAATTAGAAAGTAAGGATTTATTTGTCACTGTAACAGCTCTTCAACTTTAAAATTATAAAGAATTTCAACTTTTCAAGTCTTTATTTTTTTATATAAAATGATAATGATTTGATATGAGGCATAAATACAAAGAGCTAACATTGATTTATGCAGAGTTAGATCAAGCACATTTGTAATGCTACAACAATACAACTACAGACCAAATATCACTATTACAATAAGACTCCTATCCTATCCCTATATTAAATAAGGAAATAAGCCTTATATATCATTAACATTAATTACTCTTCAATGAAAATGTGTGTGGGGAAGGTAAGATTAGGATAACTACTTAAGATAGCTGGTTAAATAATGACTCCAACATCCCATCCATATGGCTCTTGAAAACTGTCCAATCTTGCGAAAATTATGGAATTTGGCAGAAAAGTGTAAGCTAGTTTTAAAATAAGCAGTTATGATTTCCAGGTAGCAAGCATGGGGTCAAACAAGCTTCTTTTTTTTGGACAGTGGTAATTAATCCAAATAATAGAGATGATTTTTTGTAGTACTTAGGCCTCACTTAGCTCCGGTATCAGATGTGTCTTATGCACAGTTCCAATGCAGATCCAAAAGAGCACTTGCACTATAAGGCACCCATCACATGGAATAATATGCTAGGGTTCATTTTGGAGAGCATAGGTCCTGACATTTACTCTGGAACAATTTCTGCTTGATCAAGGCTTTGTCAATGAGGAAGGCTAAATTATGTGGCATTAGCAGTTCGTAGGTGTATTCATCATTGGCGTAGAATGCATACATTAGTCTCAGTGTGCTTCTCAACTTCTTATGGGATAGAATATATTTGTCCCTTTGATGCTTAGCCAGTGACTGACTACTTTAAGTATGCCACTAGAGATTGGGCAGGTTTGCTAATTTTTTAAAAAACATTTTAGAATTTTGTTCTGAGTTATCTAAGATCTATTAGACCTTCGGCAGACAATATAAAACTCGCCAAATAATGAACATGAAAATTTTCTCAGATCTGGTGGAGTGGAGGATTCCTTAACATCCTGCAGTTGTGATTCTCTTTGTTAGAATAATATGAAAATATAGGATCATATTTTAAATTATCCTCTAGGATTACTTTCATTATCATCTCATTGTCTATAAGGATTGGTTACCATATTTCATCTTATCATGATTTGTTCCCCTAATTAGTTAGGATCACAAATTCATAATTAGTAAAAAAGAAGGGTTAGTGCTCTAGGTTTGAAAAACATCGATACATTTTAATACAACTTGGTTAATAAACTTTCAGTGTTTCATTCTTTTATATATCTCTTTCTCTACCTAAAACTTACAATTTCAACACTCCTTGCTATCTAAACCATTTGAAATTGATATATGGCCAATATTGAAGCATTTCTAGATGCATTAAAAACTATGTACCCCATTGTCCAGAGGTTCCTCGTTATGCGAAGGTAAGAGGGAGGGATATTGTACACAGCCTTACCCTTGCATATGCAAAGAGGCTGTTTCCAGATTTGAACCCATGACCAACAAGTCACCAATGCACAACTTCACCGTTGTGCCAGGGCTCCCCCTCTTAAACTACGTACCCCATTGTCCAGAGGCTCCTCGCTATCACTGTGCCAGGGCTCACCCCATTTCTAGATGCACCACTAAATTATAAAAATAAATAAATAAACCACAATAAAAAAAAAAAAAACCAATGTTCAAATCATTATCACACAACGAAGTTTTGGATACCATTTTCATGGTCTTTCTTAGAAGCAGCTGCCATGCACAAGGCAGTGCCAATAGGGCTTGGTATGTCAATTGCTTCAGCAATCTCATCAAAAGTTGCAACTTCCACCCATCTCTTCACAACAGCAACATTCCATGTTGCCACACACAAGTGCAAAGGCCTGCAACACCAGAGTAAAACTGTGTGATTAATTGATTATATATGCATGTGATACAAAATATCAATTTAACATAAATGAAATAGTTTACAATATTGTAACTGTTGAACAGAACCAGCCTAGATTTTAAAATCTGAAATTCCAAGAATGATGATAGCCAAAGTGAAAATTAAAATTGATGACAAAATGACAACTTCAGGAAAGCTGTCTTTCCTGTGTAATAATACATAAGCTATTGTTGCATTTCCCAACCAGTTAATTAAGATCAGTTACCTCTATACTGATTGACACACATGGCAAACAAATTCCAAGTTATAAAGAAAACTGAATCTAAGCCAATACTCACGTCAGATTCTTTGAATTCAAGATGGCCATTGATCTACTGCCTCCATTCTCCAATATCACAAGAGCACAGTCTGTGTACTTCTTGGCAATTGCTCTATGCAGAACAGATTCACCTTCATCATCCACTGCATTGGGATCAGCTCCAGCTAATAGTAATTCCTGTTATTTGTCCACATAAACTCAGATGAATATAGTTCCAATGAAGAACAAGAAGAAACATCTAAGTATCATCATCAATCATCTATAGCACCTTTAACTCAAGTTAATTGGAGTCGAAGAAGAAACATCTAAGTATAATATAAGAAAAACATACCTGCATACAATCTGGTTGGCCATGATAGGCACAAACATGAGCTACTGATGGGCCAAAACCATCTCTCAATCGTGACCGCACATTAGCATTTCTATTGATAAGGCTACGAACACATTCTGGGGACCCAGCTGCTAATGCAAAAACAAGAGGAGGATCTCCATCTTTGTCCAATACATCAACATTTGCTTCTCTACACTCCAGAATTGTCTCAACAAGTTCTGCACTACCACGTCTACAAGCTAAGTGAAGAGCCGTTTGACCATCAGCATTTTGAGCTTCCAATAGCGACGATAGGTAGTTGCTGCCATTTTCTGATGCAGCCTTTGCAAGAAGATCTCTGAGCAAGAAATACATAGCAAATGAATGAAATGATAAAGTTTAAGTAATAGCAAGCTCAGACGAGAAGTGCCGTGACACCAACTAACCTAACACCTGCAGTATCTCCTTCAGACACAAGTCGATAAAGATGGTTTGGGTTTTGCTGAGGAACTTCCATTTCAGGTACTGGGGAAGGCTCCATCACATTTGACACGGAGCCCTTATCTAAGCCACTGTATCCACATAAATGTATAACATTGAATAAGACAATTGCTGTTTGCTGAACATCAATGACAACTGTGCATTTGGCTCATTCCTATTGAAGCTCACATTTCCATACTAAAAACCATAAGTAGCCTAAACTTCTCAATCAAGTGCTGTCAAAACCAACACAGAAGATGCAGTCACAGTTATAATAGCTTGCTTAACAGACTTACTTATCAGGGCTTGCAGGAGGGCTGCGTGGTATTTCCTGCAAATGACGGAGAAATATTGCCAACATTGCACTAAAAGTAGGCCTTTTAGATGGCTTGAATTGCAAGCACTCTCCAATCATCTTCCACAATTCCCTCGGAATTCCACCACCAACAACACTAGCATACTGTGGAGGCAGTTTCTTAGCTTTAACGACAGCTCGATAGATTTCCTCAGCACTTAAACCTGCCCAACTGCACAACCAGATTTTGCACTAAGAAATTAGAAAAAGCGGGAAGAACAAAAGAAAGAAAAGTTGAGTAAAGAATGAATTGCTCCACGTACGGAATGGCACCAGTGCACATCTCCACCAATGTACAACCAAAACTCCACGCATCTGATTCGGAAGATATACCTATTCCATCATCCCAAAACAAATTCAATGATTTCTTGACAGGTTCCCAAGCCTCCGGTGCTGTATAATGCGGGCTGAGCATTATACATTCCATACAGGAATGGATCTTCGCAGAGTCACACTCCGGTCGAGCCTTCCAACAGGAAGGCTTCTTGAGAATTGTAGCAAGTCCATAGTCAGAAACCACAGCATGACCATTTGCATCAAGAAGAAGATTCGAAGGTTTTAAATTCATGCAAACAACTCCAGCAGCATGAAGCTCAACAACCCCTCGTGCAATGTCTGCCCCATATCTACATTGGGAAAATTTTAATATCATTATTTATAGCATCATGGAAAATTGAAATGCAATATGGGATTACTCATTCAACCATTTTCTATCTGCCTAACCAACAGGAAAGCACATAGGCAGCCTAGAAAAACACATAGATAGACAGTATCTCCCTCCAAACACCGATTAGTTAATGACTAGCAGAGACATGATAACATTGCATCTTCTCCAAACACAAACGCACCTAAGCAGGAGTAAAATGATAAATTTTAGACACAGAATAAACCAACCTAATTTAGTCCAGCCTACTTAAACATTGCATAATCCCCAAATTTTAACCAGAATGTAGTGCTTCCTACTTATCAGTGAAATTGCAATAATACTAATTATCAATGGTGAATGGCAGAACATGGCAGAAGGCCAAAATTTCGCCATATAAACACACAATTGCCACCATAGTGGTCCTCCCTTCAAAAATTGCCTATGGCGGTTTGTAAAAAATCCCCCATGTCATTCTGCCATCGTGCCGCCATTTAACAACATTGGATAATACTGATCAAGTTTTCAAATTGCAGGCATCACTTGAAAAATTGCAGCACTGAGGTTGCAACAACCACATCATGAAAAATATAAACTAATCAACCAAAACCGTAACTTAAAAGCACAATTACTTATCAAACAAATCAGAGAAACTGAACTAATCAAACACAATAATCACAACACTGCAACCACAACAATTACTCATCAAACAAACCAAGAGAAACAAAACTAATCAAACGCAACAATCACCACACTTCTTTCAGTCTACTCACTACATAGTCACTATCAAGTCAAATAAACTTCTCACAACAAGATTAATCAACCACAAGAAGAAACAAAAAATTCCTAAATCTAAATAGGAAAAAAAAAAAAAAAATCAAAGACCTTAGAACTTGTTCCAAAGTGAGCCTCCCCTCATTACGCTGCATCTCAGACTGAATCGATCCATAGCACTTATCCATCACAACACACAAACTCTCTTCCACCCTCATTGTGCCGTGGAAAGTGCACACATTCCTGCACCACATCGAAGCCCTACGCAAATCCTCCAACTTCCCCTGCACCCAATCCAAATCCATCCCCTCCGCCACCGCCACCTTCTTCACCGCTACGTTGTGCCGGCACCGCTGCCTTCCTCCTCCCTCGCCGCTACCACCGCCGATCACCGCCATCCACATCTCCACCCCCGCCCTCCTCCCCTCCCCAATCCGCCGCACCAGCTTCATGTCATTGTGCGCGCCGCCGCCGCCGAGCTCGATCACTGGCGCACAACCACCGCCGGAGCTCGACGCCTGCGACTCGCGGCTGTTCCGCCGCCGCTTCTCGTCGTCCTCCTCGTCCTCATCCTCTCTACCGCCGTCACCGTCCTCCTCGTCGTCGGTGTAGTCGCAGTCAAAATTCGACCGTCCTCCCCCGCCGCCGTTGGCGGCAGCAGCGGCAGAGTGGAGGAGCGCGAGCACCGCGTAGTTCTTCCTCAGCGCCTGAACCGAGTTTCCGACGGTGGACACGTGGCGGCACCTGGGACACGCCAGCGTGGCGTCCGAAGACGCCGAGAACATTCTCGAGAGACACTCTCTGCAAAACCCGTGCCCGCATTGGAGCAGAAGCGGAACTCGCTCCTCCTCGTTGTACCGCGTTTGGCAAACTGAACAACATGGGATTTTCATTTTTTCTCTCTCTTCTCTCAATTTTAATTTATCAGTGTCGGAACGGCACCGCTTTGATCCAAAATTGAACTGAACTTCTAAGGATCTCTTTTAAGGTGCGAATGGTAGATCGATGTCGTGAAGCTAACGAAAGGACTTAAGCTTGATCAATTAAGCTAATGATGAAGGAAATAATCTAGAGAGAAAAAGGATTTTAGAGAGAGAAAGAGAAGAAGCGAAGAAGTTGTTGTGGTTGCTGAACAAAAGGTAAAGAAATGAATTGTGAGGGGGATTTTGGTATTTTGGTATTTTGATTTTTTTTTTTTTTTGCTTTTATTAGTTTCTTCTTTCTTTCGTTACGGTTTTTCCATTAGTGAGAAATGGGTTTGGTCTTAGGTGGATAGGTTGGAAACAAAAGAGAGAGAGTGATGTAGGTGGCTTTGGACTCTGAAGAAGTACTCGTACTAGTACTACACTACACACCTCACCACCCCCCAAAACCAAAATCACTTTGCTTCACAGAAGTGGAATAATTTTGAGGGATCCTTGTTTTGTAGGCTTTTTTTTGGTTCAATATTTCTATTATTGTTATTATATGGGTGCTTTTTATCTCTAGATTTTTCTTTTAAACTAGGTTTTGTTTGGGTTGTGCTCGGCAAGCTAAAGGGAGAGGTTCTTGGAGTTCTGTGCTTGCCAAATTTGGGGTTGCTCCTATACCTATACGGATGCATTGCCCATTTTTTTTTCTGCTTTTTTGCACGGTGTGAAAGTTCTTCCGAAATAGACTCCTTTTTCGAAAAATAATGCTCCTTTATTCCATGAAGAAAATGGAAAAAGGACGTGATCATCGTGATGAAGATGCCATCATGGTACGAATGGGTGTGTGGCTTTTGATTGAAATAAATATTTTCTAAGACTATGGGGATAGGAAATATTTATACTATATTAATATTCATTTGCATATTTGAATGTTTTCTTTTTCTTTTTAAGATTGTATATGTAGAAAAATATTTACTCTCCATTATGCAAGGGAAGTAGGATTACTGAGAAGGATTCAAAAATTAATAGTTTATTTACAGATATAATTATTATAAAATATGATACTTTTGTTTAATAAACTTAATTTGTTAACAAAAAACGTTAAGTTTCTATTATATTAAAAAAGAATAAATGTGGTAAAAATTATATACTTTAAAATAATGAAAAGATTTAGAAATTATACTAGAAGATAGAGAAGAGTGTTAAGCTTTCTTAGGACTACTTGCTTTCATAGGGTTTCTCTTACTAACATAGAAAGAAGCATATTGGCTCGTTAGGTGCATAAAGAAAGTGCAAGTCAACGCAAAACCAGCCCTTTGAAAGGGTCAAAGTATATATAGTGTTGAACTTGCTTGAGCCTCAAGCACTTATAGAGACAAAGGACGAAACTTCAATGAAGGATTCATTTCCAACGGGTATGAATATGAAGTTAGAAAGAAAATAAATATCATATAAAGACATTTACATAGGGTGAATGACAAACCAAATCTTGACTTCCACATACTCTAAATGGAAGAATAGAAGTTATCTACCTAGAGAAATGACAAGAAAATATTTTATGTCTCATTATTAGGAACTCTAAAGAAGAGAAAAACAAAAAAATATGTGATAGTCAATGTGCTTAGTAAGAAGCTTAGCCTCAAGTTCTTGCAGTATAGATTCACAATAAGATGTGGAAGCTAAATGGAGTAATGGAGGTCATAGATTGGATGATGAATACTTCTTTGTTATGTTCTAAGATTGAAAAGACTTGTGCCATGTCTTTTAAGTTGGCTCATGGCTAGTAGCGTATCATTATGTTCTTGTCCAAAGATGGAAGATTATTTTTTGCTTTTTGAAAATGATTTTAGAAAAGAATGGTTGTTTAGATTCACATCCTGATCTATCCTACTAAAAATTTTAGTTGTAATATACACAATTTTTTTCGAGTTTGTGTTGAAGTGGAACTCCTCAAGACATTGATTTAAAAATTTCACCTTAATCATTAGATTTGTAATGTTGAATAATAAGGTCTCCACTTGTGTGGTTTGCATGTGGTAGGTTTTGTCATCATAAAGAATTATGTCCAATGTTTTAGCAAACGATAAGGACATGGAAAATAAGCAGGAAACTAAACCTACAACTCTTAGGGCATTTAGAGGTTAGGAGAATGCTTTTGGACTCTGAATGTCAGTGTAGTAGAAACCTTGAATATTTCAACTATTGTGAGAAGCAAAGTAGCTGATGAAACTTGTTAGAGGGAAAAAAGAATAGAGAAGGTAACATGTAAGGAAATGCTTTTGGAGTAGGTTCGACGTTGCAGACAAAAAGCATGCTAACAAGGATGAAAGAAAAGATAATATAATGGAGTAAGTTTCATGTCCTTCCCATGATAACACAATAGATAATGGTGAACAAAATAGAAAATCAAGGAGTTGTATAACTGGATAGGGACCCACATGTTACATCTAAGCTAAAGTTAATAATAAGATAACCATGCAAAATATCTCACATCAAACTTTAAATGAGCTCATTATAACATGTGAATTTGGCAATAAACAATAAGCCAAATATCTCATATCAATAGGAATATTTTATCTCCCTTTTACCTTTCTATCCTTTTCCCCAAATGATTGGCTCTCCTTACTAATTTGGCAGTAAATAATAAGCATTGTAAGTCTATAAAATTGAGTGTTGATAGTCTTCCTATCTCATAGGCTCACCATTATCCAGGATCAGATCCAACTAACAATAAATCATTTTATTTGTTTGGTTCTAATGATTATGAAACAACATTTAAGTACAATTTAGGTAAACATGCTCGCCTAGTTAGCCATGGTAGGTACGACTAGTCATTGATTGGGTTTGAGTTTGCATATCCTCAACTGAAGCAAACTAAGGTGTATTAAATCCTAATCAAAATTCGTCCAAACATGTGTTTGGTTACTTCGGGTGGTAGCTTTGTCGACTTTATGGGTACGCGAGTGGGTTATAGTGGATATTTGACTAAAAAAATGCAATCCCAATAGTGGCCACTGAAACTTCTTTACCGACGAATGTACCCTCGACATTCAAGCTCGATTCTTTTGAGATATGAATTGGTGGTGTATCATGTAACTTCTCAAATAATTTATTCATCAACACTAGAAAAAGGGAGAAGAAAGTATCATGGGGAAAAACTCAATGAAAAAGTGTTGCAGAGAAAGAAGAAGATAGAAGGAAAGAGAAAGAGGAAAACAAAGGAGCAAAGCTTGAAACAGTGAACGGACCTACAAAAGTCACATCCAAATTTGATAGGTGCAAAAAAAAGTAATAAATATTAAAATAAGTACCAAAATTAATGTTCTTTGGTGATGTGTTTCATCATTGGAGAAGCGTATCTGTTTTTGACTACAAGCATATATATCTTATTATGATGTATGTGTAAGTGTGCAAAGTTGTCTTCAACATGCAAGGGTTTCGAGAAACTTCATCAGACCTCTAGACTTTTATTCTTGTGCGGATCGGTTCAGGTATCGATGAAATAATAAAATTAATCTACACCCAACCATAACAACTTGTCACATGTTCATCAAATCTCTAGACTTTTATTACTAGTGTGGATTGGTTCAGCTATCGACAAAATAATAAAATTAATCCGCACCCAACCATAACAACTTGTCACATGTTGTTTCTTAAGTCGTTTAACTTATGTACTAGTTGTAAACCGACTGAATAAAACAATACTTTTTCTAGGTTATGTCGAATTTGATTTGAGTGTTGATTTGCTTATCACCCCTAATGGTAGGCATAAATGTGAGCTACTAGTAGTTCCAAATCATCTCTTAGTTGTGACCACACTTTTACATTTCTTTTGATAAGGATATGGACACATTCTGGGGACCAATAACTCATGCAAAAACATGAGGAAGATCTCCATTTTTGTTTAATACATCAACATTTGTCTTTTTATATTCTATAATTGTCTTGACAAGTATTGCACTACCATGTCTGAAAGATATTATTATTTTATTTCTAAAACTATGGTCATACAAAATAATTTTATACTAGATTAATATTCATTTATTTGGTTGTTTTTCTTTTAGGATTGTATTTATAGAGAATTTTTATTCTCTATGCATATTACAATGGGAGAGTAAAATATTAAGAAGGATTCAAAGATTAATAATTTATATAATTTACTACAAAATATACATTCATTTATCCATGTAACTAAATCTTCTGATAGAAAATGTTTAGTTTTTATTGTAATGATGTTATAAATACTAATAGAAGATAGGTAACAATGTTATGTTCTCCCAGCGTTTCTTGCTCCCATAGGATTTCTTTATTGTTAACATAAGTAAAAGGAAAACTAACTTGTCAAAAGCTTAAAGAAAGTAAAGGTCAACAAAGGTCAACCCTTTAAGAGGTGCAAAGTAGAGGTAGTGTCCAACTCACTTGATCTAGAGCCACTTATGAAGGCAAAAAGGATGGAACTTCTATAAAAGTCCCCTCCCAACGGTTACAAAGACAAAGTGATGGAGGTCCATGGCAAGCTAAAGGTCTAAAAGGAGAGCTTGAAGCACTTCCTTTGGTGAGCTTTAAAGGACCCGTGACAAGAGTTAGAACCCAAGCACTTCAAGACCACATCAAGGCTAACTTGGACAAGCAAGAGGAAGCACACCAACTTAAGGATAACAAGGGCTGAATTTTAATATCTCAAGTTCAATTTAAATCCAATTAAATTCAGAACTTGTTAGAAGCAAGAGTATAAACAATAAAAAAAGCTTTTTAGTGCAATTGTGTAAAGCGGTGTAGGTGCACTTATGTGTAATTTGTGTAGTAACTTAGTAAATTAGTTGGCTGCACTTAAAAGCTAAAATATTGCACCATTTCACGAATTTGGGACAGCCAAGGGTCACTTAGGGAAACTTGCACCACAAGCTTCATTAAGCTTGCCTTAGGCTCCTTTAGTGTGCACTACAAGCTTCATTTCAATTTGCATTTCCCTTGCATTTACTTGTAATTTTGTGAGCTATATATGACTGCCCAAAATTGAATGTAACTAACTTTGGTGCATTAATACAAATTTGAAATTTGTGTGAGAGTTTCTCTCTTGTTTTTGTGCATGAACCTCTTGTTTCTTATCAATGGCTTCAAGCTATTATGGTGATTCTTCCTAGACTTCTTGGAGAGCTTCTCCATGGTGTTTTTCCCCTTCATCCCTAACCTTTCTCCCTGTAACACTCCGGACGTGTTATCATTAATAATATCATAAGCACGCTGTCAGCGTTAACTAAACACGGTGCAGAAGTGATAAAATCGATTTTCTTGATTACATTATACATGGAATTTAAAACCACATCACAAAGCATAAACAAGCCCCTGTGATCCAGTTAACTCAACACACACAACAAGATAGGCAGAAAACATATAAAACAAAACAGAGATAATCAGGAGGAAACATACTTTTATACAACATCATTATCTGTACATATACATGCTCAAAAACAAGACCACATCAGGTCATACAACAAATTATGTACAGTACTATGGGTGTCCACACACCCTACAACTACATAGAGATCTGAAACCAGCTTCAACTCTTGAAGCTCTGCTCGGTCTTCTCCTGCAGCCATCCGTCCAGCCTACCAGCTCCACTAGGGCCTCCTGCCCTGAGGTCGCTCCTCTCCTCAAGAAGCACCTGAAAACCACAACCCCACACAGGGTGAGACAAACGTCTCAGTAAACTCAGGGTTCTGGAAAATCCTTCCTAACCCTGGTTCACCTCCAAGCATCAACAAAACATATAAACAGAGCTAAGGAAATCATCCCCTCTCACACATACAAAGCCTAGGATATCATCCTAGCTTTCACACATCCCAGCCATCTGGGTCCGTAACCGGATGCTCTCAGCATCAGAGGTATTCCACCTCATCTTGGCTCTCTCAGCCATCTCTCAGAGATCAAAGCCATAACCATGGCACCAGCATCTCATATTGGCTCTCCTAGCCCGTCTCACAGAGGTACCATAACATCAGTGTCAACCATTGGACACTGCATATACCTGAGAGGCACCGCCTCATAATCATAATAATCATTGCCTGAATCTACCATTCAGGACTTTACACATCCAGATATGGCTCATCTAAGAGGCTCTAGGCTCTTATCCCCTCGGGATGCCCTCTCTTAAAGATACAACATATATGTACACAGCCTGGCCTGGGAAAGAACCTCCTTTACAGGGCAATCACATCCAGGACTTTCCAATCGCATGCCTGAGAGAGACTATCCACACAGGGAGCTCTCAATCCCTCAGGACTTCCAATCACGGTCTGAGAGAGACTATCCACACCGGGAGCTCTCAATCCCTCAGATTATCAAACCGCCACATGAGAGAGACTATCCACACAAGGAGCTCTCAATCCCTCAGGGGTTTCAACCACTGCCTGAGAGAGACTATCCACACAGGGAGCTCTCAATCCCTCAGGACTTTCATAACGCATGCCTGGGCAAGAACATCCATATAGGGCAATCACCTCCAGGACTTCCACATACACTGGCCTGGGAAAGAACCTCCTTTACAGGGCAATCACATCCAGGACTTTTCAACATCCCTGCCTAAGGAGGAACATCCCTATTGGGCAATCCATCCTTAGGACTTTGGTGGAGAGCAGTGGCACCTCCCAAGGAATCTCAGCTATTCTAGGGAGTCCTCAAACTCTTCCTCTGGCTAGGGAACCTCAGCTAGCCCGATACTATGCCAGTATCCTATAGATTCCATCACAGACCACCTCATGGTCTGCATCCCATCTGGGTCACTAAACACCTCACAGTGTTCATCCATCAAAGGCCCATGGCCATCCACACCTGCCACATCAGGTGTCTCATTACCCTCACACTGCCTCAGCGTCTATCCTAGGGTTCATCATATATTCATCTTTCCAGAACGGTCTGAGTTTCACTCCAAGTATCGTTCTTATAGCCCTTTGGGCTCATAGCACATATAATTTCAAATAACAGGCCACATTGGCCTTCCTCTTCGCAGCATGCACATTGACATATATATATACAATCAAGCATGGCATGTATTCATCACCCACTTGGGTGGAAACCAAAAGCAAGGGGAAAACCCCAGAACGATGAGCTTACCTGGCAAGCCGTGCCTCACAGCTCTGGCGCGGATAGCGCCATACACACGGGAAGATGGCGCCAGGGGCGCCAGGATCACGCTGGTGGCGCCATTGTTTCAGGAATCTAGCGCTGACGGCGCAGGATTGGCGCTGAGGGCGCCAGGGTCTCTAGAAGCTGGTGCTGGGAGCGCCAGGGTGGCGCTGAAGGCGCCACAGTTTCTGCAGCTGGCACGGATAGCACGGGAATTGGCGCGGGTCCCGTGGCAATGTCGGTGCTGGCTATATATAAAGAAGGCTCGCGATTTCTGAGGGAGAAACACTGTTTCTCTTCCTCCTTGAGCCTTTCCTCCATTGCTGGACCTTCCCAAGCTTCCATGACCTTGTTTTGAGACCCAAATCCCTTCCTGAACCGCGTGACCCGCGCCAATTCTCGTGCTATCCGCGCTAGCTGCAGAAACTGTGGTGCCTTCAGCGCCACCCTGGCGCTCCCAGCGCCACCCTGGCGCTCCCAGCGCCAACTTCTAGAGACCCTGGTGCCCTCAGCGCCAATCCCGCGCCGTCAGCACCAGATTCCCGAAACAATGGTGCCACCAGCGTGATCCTAGCGCCATCTACCCGTATGTATGGCGCTGTCCGCGCCAGTTCTGGCGCCATCCGCGCCAGACCTTAGGCACAGTTTTCTCTGTTCATCTCCTGGCGCTGACCGCGCCACTCATGGCACCAACCGCACCAATCTTGAAGGTCCTTACATTAAATGTAACACCCCGGACGTGTTATCATTAATAATATCATAAGCGCACTATCATCGTTAACTAAACGCGGTACGGAAGCAATAGAATCGATTTTCTTGATTACATTATGCATGGAATATAAAACACGCCTCAAACATCATAAACAAGCCCCTGTGATCTAGTTAAACATAAAAACCCAACATCCACATAGGCAGATATACAAAACCAAACACAGATAGTCAGGAGGAAACATAAACTCATACACATAGCATAAGTTGTACATATACATATAACTCATAGTTTCTACCACATATGTGGTTATACATCAATATATGTACAGTACAATGGGTGTACACTAACACCCTATCCCTATACAGGGTACAAGACAGAGATCAAAATAAAGACTCTTCTGATCTTCATCTGTAGCCCATGACCGCTCCAGCACACACAGCTAGGGCCTCCTGCCCTGGGGTTGCTCCTTTCCTCTAGAAGCACCTAAAAACCACAACCCACAATAGGGGTGAGATATACATCTCAGTAAGCTTAGGGTTCTGGGAGATCCTCCTTTACCCTGGTTCACCCCCAGTCACACACACATAAACAAAAACAGAACAAAGCCTAGGACATCATCCTGGCTATCACATATTCCCCAGCTATCTGGGTACTACTGGATGCTATCAGCATCAGAGGTATTCCACCTCATACTGGCTCTCAAGCCATCCCAGACTCATCTCACAGAGGAACATAACATAAGTGTCAACCACTGGACACTTCTCATACCAGAGAGGCACCGCCTCATCCACTGAACAAACATTGCCTGAGTCATCTACTCAGGACTTAAGGAATCCAGATATGGCTCATCTAAGAGGCCCTAGGCTCTCATCCCCTTCGGAAGCCCTCTATTAGAGATACAACATATCTGTCTAATGCCTGGCCCGTCCAGGACTTTCATAGCACATGCCTGGGCAAGAACATCCATATAGGGCAATCACCTCCAGGACTTTCACCATACATGCCTGAGAGAGATCATCCCACACCGGGGGCACTCCATCCCTCAGGACTTTCCAGTCCACTGCCTGAGAGAGATCATCTCACAACGGAGGCACTCAATCCCTCAGGACTTCCAATCCTCTGCCTGTGAGAGACTATCCACACAGGGAGCTCTTAATCCCATAGGACTTTCCACTGCCTGGGAGAGACTATCCACACAGGGAGCTCTCAATCCCCCAGGACTACTCATCAACTGCCTGAGAGAGACTATCCACACAAGGAGCTCTCAATCCCTCAGGACTTTCCCATCAGATACCTGAGAGAGTATATCTACACCGGGAGCTCTCAATCCCTCAAGATCTCTAATCATCTGCCTGCGAGAGACAATCCACACAGGGAGCTCTCAATCCCTCAGGACTTTCCATCACATATGCCTGAGGATAACCACTCAGGACTTTCATCATCACTGCCTAAGGAGGAACATCCATACAAGGCAATCCATCCTTAGGACTTTAGGCGGAGAGCAGTGACACCTCCCAAGGAATCTCAGCTATTCCAGGGAGTCCTCAAACTCTTCCTCTGGCTAGGGAACCTCAGCTAGCCCGATACTATTCCAGTATCCTATAGATTCCATCATTGACCATTTCATGGTCTTTATCACAATCACAGAACACTCTCACAGTGTTCATCAATTCAGAGGCCCAAGGCCTCACACCTGAAGCCACAGGTGCCATAACACCCTCACACCATCTCGGTGTCTATCCTAGGGTTCATCAATTTCAGCCCAGCACACACTAGGCCATCAAATATATATTCATATTTCTGGAACGGTCTGAGTTTCCCTCCAAGCCCCGTTCATCTAGCCTTCCAGGCTCACATTAATTATCAATAACAACAGGCCAGATAGGCCTTTCTCTCAACAGCATGCACATCAACATATATATATAATCAAGCATGGCATGCATCCATCACCCACTTGGGTGGCAACAAGAGAAGGGAATAATCCCCAGAACGATGAGCTTACCTGGCAAGTCGTGTCTCAAAGCTTCAACCTTGAACTATGGCTTGCGTCTCTGACACCCACAGTGTCAAGCCCTAACAAGGCACACAAACGCATATCACAGACCATTCAAGCAGAATAACATGAACAAGCTCATCAAGCAGTCCTCAACTGCCTCAGAGAAAGGAACCTCAGTCCCTTCTATCAACCCAGGTTATCTACCTAAGGTTCCTCAGGCTCATTCTCTACAAGCCTTTCCATAGACCCTTAGTGGTCTATCTCAGATCAAACATGGCCTCAGAGTCCCTCTAGACTCAACCTAAGCCATTCACAATGAGCATCACAGCTCACCCCACCCCAATAACTCAGGGTTTCCATAGGGCTTGAACGGTCTAATCACGAGGCACCGTTCCCATAGCCTCACAGGCACATCAAGCCCCTCAACAAGGCTCTTGCATGTCTCAAATCAAGTGACTCAGTCCAAGTCACACATGCACAACCTAGAGCCAAAACCAAAGTTCACCAAATCACAAACTGAAAGCTAATCCTTCCTCGTCTCATCATTCTAAACACATCTCTCAACTGGACCCAGAGCTAATTCTAGCTCTATCACAGATGGATCATTATTCACCCAAAACCCCAAATCTTAAAACAACCAAGAAATCTCGAGTTTCTTACCTCTATGGCGACACAGAGGACCTCTGGGACATTCCTCCAAGCTTGGGTGTCTGTGGGTAGCCGTCGTTCCTCGTCAACTCAAGTTCTCTCCACTTCCCTTGCGAATGGGGGTTTCTCAAAACATGGGGTTTTTGGTGAAATGGAGGAAGGATTCAAGCTCTCTCAAGGTTTCTAGGAGGTTTGGATGTCTAGGAAGTGTTTGGGGTCACAAGGCAAGGTTATGGGAGCTTGGGAAGCTCTCCCATGGCTGCTGGCACTCAGAGGAAGAAGAAGAAGATTTTCTTCTTCTGAAAAACGCGACAGCCCTTATATATTGGGCCTGTCCGAGATCTGGCGCAATCCGCTCCAGATCTCGCGCCATCCGCGCCAACTGCACCAACATTGTGGCTCCATTAGCGCCACACCCGCGCGACCAGCGTGAACTTGCCGAACATGTGGCACGATTCGCGCCACACCCCGCGTGACCCGCGCCACTTCCATCCAATTGGCGCCACCAGCGCCAACTCTGGCGCTCCTGGCGTGAACCTCCCGCTCTCAGCGCGAGCCTGGCGCCGTTCGCGCCAGCCCTGGCGCTAACCGCGCCACACCCTTAACAGGGTTTCTGCAGAAGAATCCCGGCGCTATCAGCGCGGGATCTAGTGCCACCCGTGCCGCAGAGAGGGTCCTTACATTCACCCCTCCTTTTAGGAATTTTGTCCGCAAAATTCCCATCCACTAACATATAGTCCTACCCAGGACTTGCTTTTCCTAATAGGTCGTGTAGGATACATCAGATTCTCTCTAATCTGGTCACTGCTGGGCGTTTCCACATGTGATGAACCCATCACCTATCACCAACCGGGACACATGGCAACCCTCATGTCATCCCGATGACTGGGAGGTAACCTCCTCTCCCTCAAAGCACATCCTACACCTATGACTGGAGACAGCCTCAGACACAGCTAATTGCCCTCAACCACTGAAAGGGTTCTGTGTCTAGGATCAACATCCTTTGTATCGACTCTGAGCTTTCAAAACATAACCCTGATCCTCCGGATCTGCTCTAGAGTCCCTCGAACCATCTCAGGTCCAAGAAGCTGTCTTTATCTCTTACCTTAGCCAAATCAACTGGAGTCCTGCACCATCGGCCTCCACAGAGCCTCATCAGGTGCCATGTTCCACGAACATGTGAACTATCACTATCAAGGAACTCCCTCATAGGCAGGCATCTAACCCAGCTAATACCCTGCTACAAGGTACACTCACATGACACATCCTCTAGAATCTAGATGGCTCGCTCCATCTGATCTTCTATCCGAGGATGGTTGGCTACCCTAAGCCTCAGCTGGGTTCCAAACCTTCCGAAGAACACCTCATACCCAGAGGTAACTTCGGTCATCGTCACCAGCCGAGTGACATGTTAGACACTAGCCATACACACAGCTATGTCTCTCCTCATCCCTGGCCATCTGAAATCCTCTCAGGATACAGATACATCACCGTGGCCCTTGGATAGCCAAACAGCCAATCCTTATGAATCTCAATAAGGACGGCGTCCACCAGCTCTCTCTTAGCACTACAACAAGGCTTAGCTCATCATAAGCCATGTGCCTACTAAGAGACGTCCCGCTGATTTAACACAGCTCTCACAGCCACATCCTGCGGCTGGGCTTCTTAAACTTCCGCTGCGCGACTCTGATCATCATCAAACTTGGTCCCTCTCCATTAGAGACCAGATGATCCTCTGTCATCGATAGGAACACATCTCTGATCTGCTTACTCAACTCATAGTCAGAGATTGTCATTAGGCATGGAATACTCCCATGCTGACATGCTCAAGATCTCAGCACATGTCCAAGCCTCTCCTGGACGCATCTCAAGCATATTGGCCACCTGGCCTGGCCTTCTGGCCCTCATACCACCTGAACAAGCGATCCAAACATGGCGGAGCTACCTCAACGGCTGGGTGATGTGTTGCAAACACATCTTGTTTTTAGTCTAGTTTTAGGTTAGAATTTGATTAAATACTTAGGCAAATAGCTTAGAATTAGTTGAGTTTAGTATTTTATTGTTTAAATCTAATTTCAATACCAATTGTGCAATTTCAGGTCAAAAGAGGAGAATAAATAATAAAAGAAGCAAGTTCTGGAGTGTCACGCGTGTCGCGCCATTACTCGCGCGAGTCGCGTAGAAGACCCGAGGATATCACGTAGGTAGCACCGTTATTCAAGTG
>PYAF01000859.1:0-11484 GCA_007407185.1 Glycine tomentella
TGCCCGAAGTCCCACGCTAATAGCGCCATTATCCACGCTAATAGCGCCACTGGCTCGACCAATCCACGCTGTTAGCGCCAGTCTCCACGCTGATAGCGTGAGATGGTCGAAACAAAAGGCCTGATTTACACATCTCGCGCTACTAGCGCCATACCCACGCTACTAGCGCCATCCATTCGAATGATCCACGCTGTTAGCGTGGCATCCCACGCTGATAGCGTGAGATGTTCGAAACTATTTTCTTCTTCTTTTCTCAACTATTTTCTTAAGCTTTCTTCAAAGGATTCCAAAGCATGTTTATAATTCTTAATCTTATGCTTAATCCGGCTTAATCTAGGCTTAAACACATGGTTAAAATTCCAGATATTACAGACACCAGAGACTGTGGCGCTGATTGCGCCAGACCCGCGCTGATGGCGCCACAGCTCTGCAACTGGTTTTTCTGCAGAAAATTCTGCAGAAAGCTGGGATTCTGGTGCCAAAGCCTACGCCGCTCGCGCCAAGACTTAGGGTTGTTATAGAAACTCTCTTTAGTCTCATGAATTTTTTTGCTCTCATTTGCTTTCTCTTTCCTTTTCTTCTCACTAGTTTTTCTCTTTGGTATCTCACTTCTCTTCTCGTTTTTAGGTGTAGTATTTTTTTTCAACTCGTCAATTCTCTTTTCTTTCATCTTTACTTGATCCTCACACACTTGTCTAGGAGTCAAAGGCCTCAAAATAATTTTCTTGCCTAGGTGCTCAAACTCAAAAGTGTTTCTCCATGCCATTGTGTATCACTTTTCTATCATATTTCCATGGTCTACCAATAAGGATATGACCAGCCTCCATAGGAACAATATCACAAAGAAAATTATCATGATAATCATTAATAGAAAAAGGAATGAGTACTTGAGAATTTACCACCACTTCTCCACTTTCTCTAAGCCATTGTAGCTTGTATGGCTTTGGATGCTTTGTGGTTGACAAGTGTAATTTCTCCACAAGTCTTGTACTAACCACATTGGTGTAGCTCCCACCATCAATGATAAGTGAAAAACCTTATCTTTAACCAAGCACCTTGTGTGAAAAATATTTTCTCTTTGAGTCTCCTCTTTTTCTAGGCAAAAATTTCTCAAATTCTCCTTACCATCAAGAGATCACCCCCTTCGGCCTCCACTAGTGTGAGTTCTTTTTCTTCTTCACTTGAAGAACTAGTTGAGTCACTTGAAGACTCACTCCTTATGCCTCCATCCTCAAGAAAAATCATAATTCTCTTGGGACATTGGGAAGCAATGTGACCCTTACCAAGGCACTTAAAACACTTGATATTGCTTGATCTTTTAGGAGTTAGATCCCCAATTTTTTTGCTTCGTATTTCCACCTTTTCTTCTTTATTTTTCACTTGAGAAACTTCCCTTTTAGGCTTATCCTTCTAGCTAGAGGTTCCAGCCCCATTGGTCTTGGAAAAGGAAGCTTTTCTCCTTTTTAGTTGTTGCTCCACCCTTTGAGCTTTGTGGACTAGCTCCTCAATTGTAGCATAAGAATGTAGCTCCATCACATCTTGAATCTCTATTAAAGCCATGAAGGAATCTAGCCATTATTGCTTCTTGGCTCTCCATAATTTCAGCCCTTATCATCATCAATTCCATTTCCTTATAGTAGTCATCAACACTCTTGTAGCCTTGGAAATGTCTTTGGAGCTTATTATGGACTTCTCTTGCATAATAAGTGGGAACAAATCTTCCCTTCAAGCATGCTTTCAAGTCATCCCAAGAATTTACTCTTTGTCTCCTCATCCTCCCTATGTCCATTTGAATTTGGTTCCACCATATCAAAGCATAGCCACCAAATTCTAGAGTTGCAAGAGTAACATTATTTTCGTCATCAAATTGTTGGCGTGAGAAAATTTGTGGAATTCTAAGGTTTTCGGAAGATCAAAACAAGCAAAAAAAGGTGTACTTATCAAGCATGGGAAGTTCCACAAGCAAAGCAGGCCCAAAAAGCACCAAAGCCCAAAGGTTTCTTCTTGATTAAGCATCTAACTCGCCCAGGCCATCATTCCTAGTGCATTTTGGTCGCCCAGGCCACTCCAAGTTCCAAGAAGATGAGATTAACTCGCCCAGGCGACCAGAATATGAAGGAAATAGGAGCCTGGGCGAGTGGAGCTAAGCTGGTGGCCAAAATCTATAAATAGCCACGGCCAGAAGAGGGAAGGCATGCATTTTGGGAAGTTTTCTCTCCCTTACTAGCTTAGGACTTGTTCTTAGGTGTTAGGCTCTTAAATATTAGGTTTAAGTATGTTAAGAAAGTGAGAGAAGTGAGGTTTAGCGTGGAAGCTCTGCTGGAGAGAAGCGAGGATGGGAACGTTCAGCAGCTTCTTCCGAGAGGAGGTTCTCTCCATGCTAGGCTAGCTTCTTAGAGGTTGGATGTAATCTTCTTAACCCTATACTTCTTTTAATATTCATGCATGAGTCGTTCTATTTCTTATTGGTAGTTTCGTTCTGCGCTTAATGCTTGATCCTACTTGATCACTAGTATCACGAGCTTAAATCCGAAGTGAGACTGGAAAGTAATCTTAGGGTTTGAAATGAATGAAATTACTCGTTACGTTGCTAGGAATAGGGCATAATGTTTCGATTGCATAAAAACACACGATTATAGTTCTTAACGCTGGGATAATTTACTTAAATATGCGAGGATCGATATTCGGTAAAATATCCTTAGAACTTGGATGCGAGGAATCGATTCAAGGTAACCTAGTGTGCATCAATAAGAATAGACGGTGATTTATGCATGGTAAATATTAATTGAATATAGGATGTTAAGAATAATGAAATCCAATCTCGCTTTCTCATAAATATATTTTCATTTTCGTTAAGTTTAGTTAATTTACTTTACCTGCATTAACAAATGAAATATCATTCGACCTACTTGTACATATCTATTCAACTGTTTAATTTTAGTTGGATTAATTGAGCAAGCTCAAGTCCCTGTGGAGACGATCTTTTATAAATTTGAAACTTACAACGATAAAACGGTATGCTTGCCGTGGTAAAATCCCTAACATTGGCTAATGGTAATGAAACAAAGAATAAATGAACAAGATGACTTGTTGAAATAGAGATAAAGAAAATCAACACAAGCATTTTATACTGGTTCACTTCACAACATAAACTACATCCAGTTTCTTCTAATCAACACTAGATTAGAGTTTCACTATTATAAATTTCTATTCTTACAAGATTTACAACAACATCCCTTTATCAACACTAGATAAAAAATAGAAATCTAAAACCCTATTAGAGTACTAAAGAGCAAGAACCAGAGAACACTACTCTATTCTTTCCTAGAGAACACTACTCTAGCCAAAGCTTCAAGAACTCACTTACAATAGCATCAAATAACAGAAATTCCAAAACAAAATTGCAATCAAAGATTATGGAGAGAAACAACCTGATGATCCAATGAATGTGAATCCATATGAATTATCAATCAAGGTTGAATAGCAGAAAACAAAATTTCAGAACATGCTCTGCATTAAACTCTTGAAGTTTCTTGCCCAAAAATCATTTAATAGCTCATGTGATTAAAGAGTGGGACAAGAAGTTAGAGAACCCAGAAAGTCACTTTCAAACTCTTAGAAGGCTTGTGTATGCTCAGAAAATACTAAGTGTTCAAGTTAGAAAACAAGCCAAGCCTTCCTTCTATTTACAACAAAATTTTGTAACAACCTGTAATCGATTACACACGCCAGATAATCGATTAACACGCATATGTAATCGATTAAATTGTCACTTAATCAATTAAAGTGTTCAAGGCACATTCTGGGTTTCAACAACGAACAAAATAATCGATTAAACCGAGTTGTAATCGATTAAGTCAGAAAAGAGTTGTTTTAGAAAATAGCCTGTGTAATCGATTATGAATAATGGTAATCGATTAAAGCAGCAAAGCAGGCCTTTTCAAATGCCTATGTAATCGATTACAAATGATGGTAATCAATTATCACAGCATGGCACAAAATACATTTTACACTATGTAATCGATTATAATAAGTGTGTAATCGATTAAAACATTCACCAAAGCTTTCCAGTTTCAAATACAAGCCAAATAATCGATTAATCCTTTAGGTAATTAATTAAAATGTTCATAAAATCTTTTTCCAATTTTAAATATGAACTGAATAATCGATTAATCTGTTATGTAATCGATTAAAACAGTAAAATTATATTTTTCCAAAAACATTATTCAATTAAATCCTTTTTCAATTAGTGAGTAGCTTTGATGTTTTTATGAAAATCATTTAACCATGTTAATGAGTATTTGAATGCAATGCAAGGGTCAAAAGGTTTCCTTCTCCTACACTTCATTGGAATTACAATCTTCAAGGCATGTGAAAACCTCAAAACATTCTTCTAAGTCATAGGCTTTATTCTTCATGTTGCTCCCCCTATATCCAACAATCTCCCCCTTTTTGGCTTTGAACATGCCAAATATTTGATTGACCATATGTTATATTTTGAAGTTCTTTGAGGGATGAACAGTAGAAGACTTTGAACTTTTGTAAACCTGAAAGTAAATCAACCTCTTTGCCAAGAAAAAGTGTTAAGAGATATGCTTGCATAAACATTAATCATTAACTTGCATTAGTTGCTTCCTTAGACTAAATTTTCTCAATTTGCTCCCCCTTAATTTGGTAATTCATTAGTTTTTGATTTGTGCAAAACTTAGCAGAAAAACAGAGCACAACAGAGTATAATATATCAATCAATATTTCTCCCCCTATTTTGCTTATCAAAGACAAAAACATAGCACAACAAATAATGAGAAGGAGAAACATAGAAACTTCATTAATCAATAGGGAGGAACAATACATTTATAAAAAAAAACATAAAAGAAAACAAATGAAAAGTAAAAAGAGGAAATACAAGAAACTTAAAGAAACTAGAAAGAAAAACATAGAAATCCTAGAAGGATTTAGAACCATCAAAGATATGCTTAGTTTCTATGTTTTCTAGCCTAGATTTTATCTCCTCTAAAGCTGAATTGGTCTCAACCCTGTGCTCATGATGCAGGGACAATAAGCCATCCATCTTTTGAATTATAGGAGATTCAAATGGACTGAAAGATGGTTGAGCAGAGCCTTCTTCTTCAGCATCTTCATCAGCTTCCTCTTCAATTCCAGCAGCAGCAGCAGGGACTTGTTGGCCAGCCATTTGCCATCCTTCAGGGGTTTTGACCATCCCAAGCTTTGTGAGATGTTTCTCCTTGATGAGGTTGTTGCTTGAGTTAGTGTTGTCAACAACCTCATTAGAGACATCTATATTGAAATAATCAAAAACCTAGAAACAAGCACAACATAAGGAAATGGGAAATTCATTAACCTCTTGGACTTAAGCATTATCTCCTCAAGAATAAGAATCCAATTCATCTTAATTGAATTCTTGACCATACACAAGTTGCAGGTCATCATCATTGGCTTGGGCATGGTTGGTGGCACTAGGAGTGAGGATGTAAGTGATTATGTAGTGGATGAGTCTATCTTCATGGGTCATAGGGCCAGTGCTGAGCCTAAGCTTCAGCCTCATTTGGGGATCAATAAGCATCCCCTATAAGTCTCAACCCTATTGTATCCCCCATCCTCTTCTTCAAATTTCGTTTCCCCTTCAAAGGAAATTCCAGCCACTGCTTCCCAGACATCTGGAGTTCTTTCCATGTCAACTCCATTCACTTGGGACAGAAGAGTCCCATCCATGGAACCCTTAGCACAGGTGTAGAACACCTTTACTAACTCAGGGTAAAATGTACCCTTCATCTCAACAAACTTCCTTAATCCCTGGGTTTCAAGAAAAGCAAGGAATTGAAAACCTTCCCTAATGAACCAGTCAAGTTCAAGGTGTTTGGGAGGACAGATTGATTTGGTGGCATTGAACTGAAGGTAGGTCATCTTGTCTCTCTCAGTAGGAAACCAGTGATCTAACCTATTAACAGCGGGGTTAGAGGCTTAACCAGCCTTTCTTTTGGATATTTTGAATCTTAGAGGTAGACATGGCTAAGAGAAATAAGAGATTTTCTGGGTAGAGTTTCTAAACTCAGAGGGAGGAAGAACACAACAGTGTTTTAAGACAAAACAAGAAGATTGGTTTGATTTCTTCCTTCAAGAAGGGCTGTATTTATAGAAGATTTTGGGCTCTAAAGATTCAAAATTTGAAATTAGAAACAGTTAATAAGAATTAACCCACTACCATTAAGGCACAGAAGATTCAAATTTGAATTAGGTGGCAGTTGGGTAGTTACAATTTCCAAGAAAATCTGGCAGATTCTGCAGTAACTCCATGAATAATCGATTAATTCGTAGGCAAAATCAGTTTCTACAGAAGTTGTAATCAATTAATTTGTCATGTAATCTATTATTTTAGTAAAATCCAGTTATTGAAGATGAAGTGTAATCGATTATTTTCCTTATGTAATCTATTATTACAGAGAGTTTTGAAATACATAATCAATTTGAAGTTTGTGTAATCGATTAATTCAATCTATAATCGATTATTCCATTGAATTTAAATTTTGTAAAAGGATTTTTACACTGTGCAATTGATTAATCTGTGGCTTAATTGATTATTACAGAGAAATTCATTTTCTGGAATTGTTTTTCTATGAACAATAATCGATTACATACGCACAAATTTCACTCTAAGCCATGTTTTAAGCACATTTAATCTATTAATTCGTGCTCTAATCGATTATTACAATGAAAATATTAGTATGAACTGTGTTTTATGCAGCACAACTTGGAAATTGAAAGTTCATGTGATGATGGAACAAGTATGAAGCTATTTCACATAAACAAGCACACAACAATCATGCTAATAAAGATTAGATTCATCCAAGATACCTAGCATGTTTCTAAGAGTATAAAACCTATCTCTAGCCAAAGGTTTAGTGAATATATCAGCCAATTGATTGTGAGTATCAATGAAGTCAATTTTGATATTACCTTTTTGGATGTGATCTCTAAGGAAATGATGCCTTATCTAAATGTGTATGGTCCTTGAGTGCATTATTGGATTCTTGGAAATGTTGATAGAACTTGTGATTGTGAGTCTATGCTTTAGCCATAAGCTTTAAGCACAACAACTTCCAGCTGAGATGTATTCAGCGTCAGCTGTTGATAAAGCAACACATGATTGTTTCTTGCAATGCTAGGAGATCAATGAACTTCCTAGTAGATGACAAGTTTCACTAGTGCTTTTTGTATCCAACTTGCACCCTGCAAAGTCAGAATCAAAATAACCAACAATATTAATTGATGCACCTTCAGGACACCAAAGACCAACTTTTGGTGTTGACTTGAGATATTTGAGGATTCTTTTGACTGCTGTTCGATGTGATTCTTTAGGATTTGATTGATATCTTGCACACACTCACACACTTAGCATAATGTCTGATCTACTAACTTTCAAATACAATAAGGATCCAATCATTCCTCTAAATTTTGACTCATCAACCTTCTTTCCTTTTTCATATGAATCAAGATAGGTTGATGTTGCCATTGGAGTAGCAGCATCTTTGCTTTTCTCCATTTCAAACTTTTTGATCACTTCAAGGCAGTACTTGGCTTGATTTAGGAATGTTCCATTCTTCATTTGCTTCACTTGAAGTCCAAGAAAGAATGTTAATTCTCTCATCATTGACATTTCAAACTCATTATGCATAGAGATAGAAAATTCTTTGCACAACACTTGATTAGTTGAACCAAAAATTATATCAACAACATATACTTGAACCAATAAGATATCATTCTTTTGTCTTTTGATGAACAAGGTTTTATCAACATGTCCTCTTGTGAAAGATTGTTCAAGTAGAAATTTGCTTAATCTTTCATACCAAGATCTTGGAGCTTGTTTTAAACCATAAAGAGTCTCTTTAAGTTTGAAAACATGGTTTGGATCTTTGAAATCAGTAAAACCAGGAGGTTGCTCTACATATATAACTTCCTCAATATAACCATTTAAGAAAGCACTTTTAACATTCATTTGAAAAGTTTAAAATCCATTAAACATGCTTATGCAAGCAATAACCTAATGGCTTCCAATCTTGCAACTAGAGCATAGGTTTCCTCATAGTCAATGCCTTCTTCTTGGTTGTAACCTTTTGCAACCAATCTAGCTTTGTTTCTGACTATGATTCCACTCTCATCAAGTTTGTTTCTTAAAACCCATTTAGTGCCAATAGGCTTGAGAGAAGAAGGTCTAGGAACAAGTTCCAAAACTTCATTTCTCTTAAATTGATTCAATTCATCATGCATGGCATGCATCCAATGTTCATCAATTAAGGCTTGATCAATATTCTTAGGTTCTATTTGAGAAACAAAAGCCATATTACAGTAGAGATTTCTTAATGAAGATCTAGTACATACTTCCTTTGATACTTCACCAATGATATTGTCAAGGGAAAGATCTCTTGTAGTTCTCCAATCTTTTGGCTCTTGGATTGGTGTTAATGGTTTTGTTTCAGCACTTGGTTCTTCCTTTTCTTTATTCATTGAATCATTGAGCTGGATAAATTCCTCTAAAGGACCTACATCCACGTCACACTTCTTTTCCTCATTGGAGGGATTAGATTCATCACAAATCACATGTATAGATTCTTCCATGCACAAAGTTCTTTTATTGAAAACTCTATATGCTTTACTATGTAATGAATATCCAAGGAAGATAGCTTCATCAGCTTTAGCATCAAAGTTTTCAAGTGATTCTTTTCCATTATTTAAAACAAAACACTTGCAGCCAAATGCTCTCAAATGAGAAATGTTTGGTTTTCTACCTTTGTATAATTCATAAGGGGTTTTCTTTAAAATAGGCCTTATTAGCAATCTATTCAAAGTGTAGCAAACTGTACTTACAGCATCAGCCCAAAAGTATTTAGACAAATTTGTCTCATTAAGAAGAGTTCTTGCACCTTCCTCAAGGGATCTATTTTTCCTCTCCACAAACCCATTTTGTTGAGGTGTTCTTGGAGCTGAAAAATTGTGGTTAATTCCATTTTCTTCACAGAATTTTTCAAAATGTTCATTTTGGAATTCTCCACCATGATTATTTCTTATTGAGATAATTTTGCTTCCCTTTTCATTTTAAGCAAGTTTGGCCAATTTTTTAAAGGCATTGAAAGCATCGCTCTTGGATTTGAAAAACAGAGTCCATGTGAATCTAGAGTAATCATCTACAATGACAAGCCCATAGTAATTACCTCCTAAACTCGTAGTTCTAGAAGGACCAAACAAATCCATGTGAAGTAATTCAAGGGGTCTTGAAGTGGAAACAATGTTTTTACTTTGAAAAGAATTTTTAGTTTGTTTCCCTTTTTTACAAGCATCACATAATTTGTCCTTTTCAAACTTGAGTTTGGGTAAGCTAATGACTAAATCCTTTTTAATTAGCTTCTTCATATGATGCATGTTAATGTAACTTTCCCTTCTATGCCATAGGCAAGAAGTGTTGTGAAAGAATGCATGATCTATGGAGAGTAAATAGATACTACCTTTTCTTTTACCTATGTGAATTTCCTCACCACTTTCTCCATCACATATCATGCAGCAATTGTCATTGAATGATACTTTGAACCCTTTATCACAGAGTTGGCTTATACTTAGGAGATTGTGCTTTAACCCTTCCACCTAAAGAACATTTCTGATTTTGGTTTTGAAGCTATCTCCTATATTGCCTTCCCCAATGATCTTCCCGTTGTTATTATCTCCATAGGTGGCAAAACCTCCATCTTTAAGAGTTAAATTTGTGAGCATTGACATGTTACCAATCATATGTCTAGAGCATCCGCTATCAAGATACCATAATGAAGATCTAACTCATAGACATACCTGCAAAATTCAAATCAATTTATAGAGGAAGGTACCCAATTGAGATTGGGTCCATAGGGGTTAGCTACTTTCTTCTTCTTTTGCACTCAAATACAATCTCCATTAGGCACATAGAATCTCCTAGCATAAAGGTCCAAAAACGCGAAAAACTAAGGGGAAAAACAGTTTTCTTCCTCCTCACGCCCAAACCTCCATTGTTGGAGTGCCCAAGCTTCCTAGGACCTAGTTTCTTGGCCTAAACACCTTCCTTAGACCTTTAATCTTGTGAGAATCACTTAGAAAGCCATAATCCTTCATTCTTTACTCTTGAAAACCCCTTGTGAGTGAGAATTTATTTCTCAAGGAAAAGCTCAGAGACTTGAATTTGGCAAGGACACAAGGTGCAGAACGGACGTGAGAGCTTGGGAAAACTGTTCTCCAGCTTTTCTGGTCGCCACTGAGGTAAGAAACTCAAGTTTCTTCGGTTGGTTGTGAATTTGGGGTTTTCTGTATAATGTGACCCACACTGATATTGGGCTAGAATTAGCCCAGGGTCCAGTAGAGAAAGTTGTTCAGGGCCTAGAATAGATGAAGGATTAGCTTTCAGTTTTTGATTCTGATGACTTTGAATCTTGGCTCTGTATATGCCTATGTGACTTGTGTAGAGTCACTTGTTGATGGTTCTATGATAGGCTAGAGCCTTAATTGTGATGTTCTGAGCCGAGAGGCAAGTGGAGCAGGGCTTTGAGTGGACCTCAGCCCATTCTGATGATAATTGAATTGTGAGGCTGAGTAAAGCTTAGGTTATATATATATATATGTAATGAGTCTAGAATGACTCAGATGGATTGTATTCCATTCTGATGGACCTCGAATGGTCTGAGAGCAGTCTAGAGTAGGCTAAGCCTGATTGAACCCTAGGATAGGGGAATTGTGATATGCTTTGATCTGTGATTGATAGCCTGTTGGCTTGATTTTGATATGAGATTGCATATGCCTTGATTAGGGCTTGAGTTTGAGACCGTTGGTGGCAGGAGCCACAGACTTGGGAAGGAATTGCTGACTGAAACCTTACCAGGTAAGTTCAGTGTTCTGGGGATGAATTCCCACATTGACTGCACACCACACTCCTGGGGAGTGTTGGTTATGATTCATGATGCATGCATTGGCTGTGGCATTACTTGCATTGATTATATTGAAATTGTGTGCATCTGTATTGGATGAATGATTATTATTGAGATGAGTCTGTTGGCCAATAGATTAAATACAGGGTATAGAGGGTTCTTTGCCTTGTATTGTCGGCATTGAGGGTTCTCTGCCAAGGGCATGGAGGGTTCTCTGCCAGATGGAACGACATAGAGGGTTCTCTGCCGAGGCATTGAAGGTCCTCTGCCAGGTCATTGAGGGTTCTCTGCCATTTATTACGTATTAAGTTATGTTGATGATATTTATGATATGATGAGGGCCAGAAGGCCAGGCCAGTGGGCCATGTTTGAGATGTTTGCCTGATATGTGTGTATTGTGAATCTGTGGACCAGGGTGGGAATGATTTCCCAAGGACCCTGGACTTACTGAGATATGTTATCTCACCCCGTGTGGGGCTTATATGATTTCAGGTGATTTTTCTGGAAGAGAAGATCAGTCTCAGGG
>PYAF01000859.1:21072-41662 GCA_007407185.1 Glycine tomentella
GATGGGAGTGAGACTCCTACGCGACACTGGGCTACCCTGACGGGATGGATAGGTTCGTTCCACTAAGGTGAGGGTGGGGTTATCTGACAGTGGCCACAATTTTTGAGATGTTGCTGAGATCTCAGTCATGCATCATATAATAAAGAGGAGCATGCATTTTCTTACGTGTTGTGTGTGGAAAAGAAATGATTTAATTCATGTGCGGAGTAAAATATAGTTAACTTTTAATAACTGTTAATATGTCCTATGTATTGTATCTAACTAGTACGTATATTTAATATTTCTGTATCTAATATTTTTGTATACATTTAAATTTGGTTTATCATGACTTACCCTCTTTTGTTTCTTGTGGTTGACACCTGTGATGACCCCAAATTATTTGGGCAAGCAGAGGCACAGTGAAATGGACGGTGTTGTACTAGAAGATGTAGCTGTTGTGATTCTCTGCTTATGATGATCTATATTTAGTTCTGTACCATGGACTATTTATATATGGACTGTGGATTTATAGTGGATTGTATACTATGGACATGTGATGTCTATATCTGTGTGAATGAACGTTATGGATTATGTTAGGTAATTACGCATAAACCTTTATACGATTTGAAAAGCTGTTTTAAAAACTTAACCAATTCAATTTGAATTTTGTTATTATTATTATTATTTTCGAAAAATTTTAGTCACAAATGAAAAATAAAAGTGAAATAAAAGCGGTCGTTTCAATTACCAATAAAATAAATACGAAATAGAAGCGGTGGTTACAGTGATCGTGTTCCTTGAGGCCTTGGATTTGGTGATGGTGTAGGAATGAAGATAGGAACTAGGTTAGTGTATGAAAAATCTTGTACTTGTATAATAAGACATGATGTAACAAGTAATTAGTTCCATTTAAGGAATGAAGTCTCCGCTTATAAAATTAATAAGTTTTAGAATTCTTACTAATATACGTTCTTTAAAAAGAAACGGTGATAAAAATTATCTAGAAATATATTAGGTCGTTATAGTTTTGGTATCAGATCAGTTCATCCTTTTAGAGCCTGTGGGGAATGGACTGACTATGTTTTTCTGTGTACTTTGAGTGTGACTGTTTATGTGTGATTGTTTGTGCTTGTTGAATTCTGACGCGCTTTACTTTATATTGAGCCTAACCACCTCAGTATTTTTGTGAAAGTGAATAGGAATTCATGGCTACTAGAAGAACAAGAGGAAGAGCAGCACCACAAGCTGGTGGCAATAGTGAAGAAATAAATATTCTTCATGAAATGCTGGCAGCTACGCAAGAGCAAGAGACTACTGCAAATTAAGCGACTGCATCAAGTTAATAAGCTACTGCAGCTACTCAAATGATTGTGCAACTGAACCATAATAATAATAATAATAATAATAATAATAATAATAATCATCATCATGATAGTAAAAATAACCTTAGTCAAGATAACGCAGTAGGAGGCAGGTGACTGATTTAGAATATCATAAGTTTCTTAATTTAGAAAATCTAATCCACCAGTATTTAAGGGAACCTTTAATCCTGATATGGCTAAAGAATGGGTTAGATAAATAGAAAAGATATTTACT
Source organism: Glycine tomentella (assembly GCA_007407185.1). Taxonomy (NCBI): domain Eukaryota; kingdom Viridiplantae; phylum Streptophyta; class Magnoliopsida; order Fabales; family Fabaceae; genus Glycine; species Glycine tomentella. Next base: position 22,648 of record PYAF01000859.1, read on the forward strand.
GTATTAGATTGTTCTGACCAGCAGAAAGTAACTTACGCTACTTATATGTTACAATCTTATGCTGAGTATTGGTGGAACAGTCACAAACAAATTTTGGCAGGTAGTGGAGTACAGATCTCATAGAGGTGTTCAAAACAACATTATATGGGAAGTATTTTCCCATATCAGTGAGTAATGCTAAGGAGTTTGAATTTCTTAGGCTTCAACAAGGTAATTAATAACCCTGATGAACACTGGAAGTGCATGAAGTTTGAAGGGGGACTAAGGGAAAACATGTTGGAAGTAGTGGGAACCCTAGAAATTAGGGAGTCTGGTATTCTGATAAATAAGTTATGATAATAAAAGAATATAAAAGGTCTAATGAAAAGAGAAAGTCAAGTAATAATCTATGTGGAGTAAGATCATGAATTCTTTTCAGATCATAAGAGTCTCAAGTACCTCTTTGACCAAAAAGAGTTCAATATGAGACAACATAGATGAGTTGAATTTCTTAAGGATTATGACTTTGAGTTAAAATATCATCCAAGAAAGGCTAATGTTGTAACACCCTGAAATTTTGATAACTGAATTTGGGTCATTGTAGATAGACTCACTAAGTCAGCTCATTTTATACCTATTAAGATTTCTTATCCATTAGAGAGATTAGATCAATTGTATATACAGGAAATAGTTAGATTGCATGGTATACCTTCCACCTTGATTTCTAATAGAGACCCCCGTTTTACTTCTAGGTTTTGGGGAGCATTACAAAAAGCATTTGGAACCAAATTATGCTTAAGTACTACTTATCATCCCCAAACAGATGGACAAATAGAAAGAACCATACAAACCCTAGAAGACATGTTGAGAGCTTGTGCGATAAACCAACAGAGTTCTTGGCAGAAAAATTTTCCATTAGCAGAGTTTGCCTATAATAATAGTCACCATACAAGCATAGGAATGGCTCCATTTGAAACTCTGTATGGTAGAAAATGTCAGTCTCCTTTATGTTGGTATGAATCTAGCGAATCAAGTCTCTTGGGTCCAAACCTGGTAACTCAAACCACAGAGCAAATCAAGAAGATCAGGGAGAAATTGGTAATAGCCCAAAATAGACAAAAACATTATGCTGATAAAAGAAGACCTCTAGAAATTCAAGAAGGAGAACATGTTCTTCTTAAAGTTACTCCAATTACAAGAATAGGATGAGCAATGAAGATCAAAAAGTTGAGTCCTCGTTTCATTGGTTCTTTCCAAATTCTTAAAAGAATAGGTATAGTAGCTTATCAAATAGCTTTACCACCAAATTTCTCTAACCTTTATAATGTTTTTCATGTCTCTTAACCCCGTAAATATATTTCTGACTAGAGTCATGTTCTAGAGTATGAATCAATACAATTAAAAGATAATTTAACTATGAGCTTACCCCCGAAAAGAATTTTGGATAGAGAAATAAAGCAATTAAGAAATAAATATGTATCATTGGTGAAAGTAGCATGGGGACAAGGATGTTTGGAAGAATATAACTGGGAGTTAGAATCAGAGATGAGAAAAAAGTACCCTGAACAGTTTACAGGTATTTACAAATTTTGAGGGCAACACTTTCTTTTTAGAGATGGTGAGATGTAACATCCTCAAAATTTTATATTGAGCTTATATTTATGATTGAATTATGGAAGTGTGATGATAGTTGGATACAAGAAGAATAGGATAGAATTTATTTGAACAAGCTATCCAAAATTGTGCACTACTACCACCAGTTTTGAAAAATTTATTTCTCTCTCATTTCTTATTAAAATTAGGTGTAAGATATATGGAATTAAAGATCTAGATATCTACTATAACATATAAAAATTTTAGATATATATAGTTTGTGTACTACTTGCAGTCATGAAAACACTAAGAGATGCTAGTGTGAAAATTTTGAGCTAGCTGGCAACTTTAGAATCTAGTTTGAAAATGTTATAGCTAGAGTTTTATAAATTCAAATAAAGCATGTGATTCAATTTTGAACTGTTTATTTATATTTATTTTGTGGGATTGTTTTTTAATTAATTTTTAGAAGTAGAGGTTGAATGGTATGTAGATAAATGGTTCAAATACTTGAGTGATTCAATTTTGTGGATTAAGTAGTAAGGTGGTAGGTGAAAGGAGATTAAGATACATACTAAGTTCTAATATTTTCTTATGCAGGTAAAAAGGAATTAATAAATTATTTGAAAGATGTTTTGTGGTTTATTAGATAGAATTCTAACATGATTTGTTTGTAGCTTGAGAATATTCAATTGTCATGCATAAGTTGGCATGATTTTGCTTGAATAAGGTATGGTAGCCTAACCATACTTTTGTTACGTATGATATTGTGATGAAAATTTTTCCATGAGGTTGTATGAATTTCTCATGAATTGTATTATTGATGAAAATGATGGATTTTTGATGTGATGATATGTTGATTCATGTTTCCGAGTCCAATACAAGATTTGTGAAACAAAATCTGATACTACGTCCAGTACGAGATGTAGGGATCAGGTGCAAATACATGGAAATGACATGCATGACTAGTGTAAGACGGCCGCAGCATTTTTACATCCAGTATGAGATGTAGCTACATACAGTACGATATGTAGAGATAGAAGTCATGTGTACCTTGGAAAATTCATTCATGCATACATGTTGTTTGCATAATTATTTATTGTATGGATTTATTTGAATATAATGATGATTTACTAACGTACTAACGTGTTTGGTTGTTTAGTTTTGCCTACTGAGAAATTTCATTTCTAACTAGATTTGTTTCATTTTTTTTATAGATGGCAACAATGGTCGTGTTCCTTGATGCCCTGGATTTGGTGATGGTATTTGAATGAAGATAGGAACTAGGCTTATATTTGAAAAATCTTGTACTTGTATAATAAGACATGATGTAACAAGTAATTAGTTTTGTTTAATGAATGAAATCTCCGCTTATAAAATTAATACATTTTAGAATTCTTACTAATATGCATTCTTTAAAAAGAAACATTAATAAGTATTATCTAAAAATATATTAGGTTATTACACCTATAAGATTTCATTTCTCATTCACTTATTAAAGGTTAGCTACCTTTCTTATTTTGAGTGGTGCGTAAACCTCTTACAATTAACGTTTGTAATGTTCCTGCCTTATCCGAAGAAATCTCTATTATGTATTTGGATTAGATTAGTATTTCTTGTTTATTGTGAATAAAAATTCATTTACTATTAAAAATTCAAGTCATAAAAGATTTAATTAAATTATATTTAATATTATTTTTTAAAACCAATCTAAGTAAAATTGTACATTATTTTATTATTAAATTTAATATATTTATTTTAAAATTGATTCAAACTGAAGACAAGGTAGGTTATAATGTATTTGTAGTTTTATATTTTTATTATTTAAATTCTTGTGTAATTATTTAATTTAATCATTGCCGTTTTCTATAGTTCTAATTTAGATTTACAACACAATGAAAATATAAGAATCGGATTAAACATAATTGTTGTAATATTATAACTTTATACAAATCTCACAATAATATAAAACTTATCTCTCCCTCCCTTCATATTTTTTATCATCAAGTCAAACTTTTATTTCCTTGACACACATAAATATTAAATAACTTCTTATACAAACCTTCACCATGATATTGATACTAAGTAACTCCAACAAAAATAGTTACTAATCTTTGTGGGAGACCACTAGCACATATAAGATAAGTATTCCTCTTCCAAGAGGATTTATTTCAAATCAAAAGTCAGAATTCAAACCCTAAATCATTGGTTAAGGAACAAAAGTCATTATTACTTGTATCAATTATTATTATCATAATAATCATGAATAAAAGATATTATGATCATGAATAATCATAATCAAAAACACTTTGATCGCGAAATTTAATAATAGTCGATCCTAATCATCATCATAAGTAAAAGAAAAGACATTATGATCGTCATTATCGTAACATAAGGGATTTGCTTTTTCTATTGATTCCTCCGGATTGGGTCAAAAACATTTCTTGAATGAGTTATTCAACTCCAGGGATGAATCGAAAAATCACTCTTTATTGGTTCTACCTCCTCTTTTTTATGAAGAGAATGCATCTTTTTATCGAAGGATCATAAAAAAATGGGTCCAGACCTCTTGCGGAAATAATTTAGAAGATCCAAAACCTAAAATAGCCATACATGGGTAAACCAAACCTGCGTTGATTGAATTTGTATCCTAAAATATCCTTCCCCTCCCTCCTCTTTAGAGTCCAAAACATACGAAGAAATGGTCAACTAATTAATTAACTGCATACATTGAATAAAATATCAAGTGAAAGACGAGATACAATTACAACTATTGCTTCTCCCAATTTTTTTTCTTTCTTTTCAATTAGTGGCTAGCTAGCTACAATTAATGCTAGAGAAAAGAAAATACACAGCAAGCTACCCTAACATTTACTAAAATGCAAGTAAAACTTCAGCTAAATAACGTTAATCCCAAGCCCAAGCATGCATAGTCGAACACTTTCTTTCTTCTTTTTTTTTTTTTGCAATTTTTTTTTCTTCTTCACCTGAGCTAGTAAATCCATGAATGGACTATCAAAACTAATTAGCTTCAAATGAACAAAATGTTAGTGTTTGGAAGAGAATGAAAGATAGAGTGTGTTTATTCCATGCGCTTTGGCAGCGTTGTTGCTTGTTAATTAATTGTTGATGGAATGACCAACACCAGGGCTATGGCCTGGCGTTGTTGGCCTAAACTCGTCCACTTCATACTCTACGCGTCTTGACCCTTCTTGGTGCACCTCATAAGAAGCTACACTCATGGTGTTTTTTTGAGATTTGGAGCACTCTTTGCACAACGGAGACTTCAAGTTCCTACCTTGGACAAAGAGAACTTGCTGGTGCAAAATCGAAAACAAAAGGAGAACCAAAGCAATGTTTCGGAGGCTAGAGTTTTCCATGTTAATTAATAGGTAGGTGATGTGAACAATGATGATGTATATGTGTTTGGAAGAGAAATATGGAGAAGAATGAGGAGTGTTGGAAGAGGGAATTGAAGGTAGGTAGATGTTTGATACTGAAAATGTTGGTCCATGTAGGTTGGTATTTATATGCGACGGTTGCGAAAGAGAAAACGGAATCTAAATAAAGTTTTAAGGTTTGGGCGACCGCAGCATGTGATGTCTTTCACTCCTCATCGCTGGGAAAATATTCTTTGTGGAGACATCCTGTGAACTACATTAACTGTTTAAGCCCAACCTCTCGAGTTAAAGAACTCGTATATTTTTTTGCTTTGTCTAGTTGTATTGTTCTTCTTGTCTCTCTCTCTTTCCTTCTCTCTCCATCATGCAAAACAACAAAATAATATTTAGACACAGAAAATACTAGTTGACACCTAGTAAGAAAAAGAGAAAAATAATACTATTAGTATGGAACATTGATATTTGAGCATTTCTTTATTTTAAAACTCCATCAACACCTTTTATATCCTTTTATCTCTCTTTCTATTACATTAAATCACTTATTATATATATTCTCTCACTCTCACTAGCTGTTAAATAACATTTGGGATTTATGTCTAAGTATATTTTTTTTATTAATATGGTAGTTGATATGATATGATAAAAAGAATAAAGGAAAAAAAATGAATGTTAAAATGAAGTGTTAAAAATCATCGCTCTATTAATAATATGCCACTTCTCTTTGTTTTTCTCAGTCACTCTTTACCTTACATAAACTCGTTTTATTTTACTAATATCTAGATATTGATTCGAAAGGAGAGAATTTGGATTCTTTAAGCACACAATCTGTAGATTTCATGATTCATGTGTATGATGTAAAAAATAACTGGTAGATAGATTTTCACTTTAACCTTTAACGCCTGATTATATTAGGAAAAACAATCTCTTACTTATTAGGTGGAATGATACTCGAAGAGGAAAAAGAAAACCTTGTATTTTATTTTAACTTTCTCCTAGTGGTTAGTGCTAAATACATATCAACTACTACAAAGTTTTAAATTAATATCTATCAATTGAACTTTAAGTATCAGAGGTGTTAGTTATGGGCTTCAAAAGCGTCCTTTGCCCTTCATACAACTCAAGGGCTGCATCTGAACTCTAAATTTTGAAAGATTATGTGTACTTTAGTCACTGTTCCGTCCACATGCACCTTCCCACTAAGGATTCCACTTGCAAAGGCATTTAAGGCCGTTTCATGTGGGATTCGCTGTATGCTCATAGGTTATTATTATATAAACCCTTTTTGGAATTAATGCACACATATAAACTAAGATTTGTGGGATGAGTGATGACCTACCATTTGTTTTGGTTGACTAGTGAAGACCGTGCCCTAACCGTGCTGGCAAACCTAACCTAACCTTGCATTGCAACAAGAGAAGCTAAATAAAGTACTAGTACCTAGAGAGAATATATATAAACAAGAAAAAACAAAAGAAAACACAAAAAGATTCCCTTCTGTTCAATAAATAAACAAACAAAGAAAGTGGCTCCTCACACTTTGGGTGATCATTGGGTCTCAACTACCCGCATGCATTAGTTATTAGTTCTATGGAAGTGCTTTGGAATAATAAAATTAATCAGATTGCTCCTCTGTTGTTGTACTTCAGCAGCCACCTGCAGCTTGTACTTGCTAACGTTTTTAAATGCATGAATCTCTTTAAACTAGGAAGAATATGCGACGCTTTTCTATTTCCTTTCTAGCTTTTGTGGAAGTCTTTAAAAATGTATCTCCATACATCAATGCACTATGGAGAATGATGCATGGCACCTAATGCTAGCTAGTAGATATTTAGAGAAAGAGATAGAATAAATATATGATACTGACGACATGTCGTGGGAAGAAAAAAAGAAAGGATAAATAGTTATTTTTGTCATTAAATATGCAGAACACTAACTTAAGATATTCTTTTTTTTTCTAGTAATGTTATTTTTATTTTCACTAATATTTTGATTTATATTAGAAGATAAAAAAAGTAATTTGATTGGTATAACTTGCGAGTTACCCCTATATACATTATAAAATATCACAAACTTTGAAAAGAACCAAAATTCTGGATTCGATATGGAATGATTTAGTATTTCTCAATTGATTCTCATCCAATCAAAATACTTTCTATCCAGATTTTTTTTCATATCTAGAATCACATCTTTCGATATATAATTCTTGATAAAGAGATTATATATGATATTAAATGTGTAGAACACTAACAAATTTGTTTCGAATGATGAAAATTTAAATTTTAGTCTCAAAAAGTAAAAAAAGTAGGACAAATCTATTCATCCGTTAATTTTCGTCTTTTATTAACTGTTACCGTGAATGAAAGAGCCTATATGGCATATTCAGGGACGAATTTGTTAGTGCTCTACAAATTCAGAGACGGAAATAGATATTTACTCAAAATATAATTTAATTTTCATCTTTCTTTCTTTTTTAACTGTTGCAAACATAACATTACAATAATCACTTAAAAAATAGGAAAACAAATCTAAGATAGAACAAACATAATAATAAGCATATATATTGCTTACTAAGCATGTACATTAGAAATTTTAGAGAAATAGACAGATTATGCTTATAAATTAATATTATGTTTATTATTATATATGTTCTAACTTATGTTTACTTTCTTATTTTTTAAGTTCTTATTGTAATGTTATGCTTACAACAATTAAAAATGAGAGAAGATGAAAATTAAATTATATTTTAGATAAATAGTCATTTTTGTCCCTGAATGTGTAGAGTGCTGACAAATTGTTCTTTGAATGTGTCACGTAGAATTTTTGATTAACGGTAATGGATGAAAGTAAATGGATAGATGAATTTGTCACACTTTTTTAACTTTTGGAGACTAAAATTTGAATTTTCATCTTTCAGGGACAAATTTATCAATACTTTACATAGTCAAGGACAAAAATGACTATTTACCCAAAAAATATAATTATATGAAGTGTTTACACTATTAAAGTGTCAAATATAATTATTCACCCTCTATATACCTAGTGTATTTACTATAGACGCAATCATATATGCGATTAAACTTTAGTATTCGAAAAGCGATTGAAATCTTAATTAGTTTGATCTTTGGGTCATTTTCTATATTTTAAATCTCAATTTCAATCTACTGTATTTGTGATTAATGACGTTTCTTTAGCCCATATAATAAGTGTGGGTTTTGGTTGTTTGGTATAAAATATAATGTATATTCACGGATATGGATTCTCTGGAGTTCAAATATAAACTGCACCGGGTGCAGTTTGGATCCAATGGTTTGTACCGATAATCCACAGTTATTTATAATTCTTTTATAATAAAAACACAACATTAAGGGCAGGATCCATGCAGTTTAAAAAATAGCTGCAGAGAATCTAAATCCGTATATTCACATGAAAATAAGCTTTTGTGATAATTAGAATGAAAACTTTTATCGTCTTTTTTAAATTTTTTTCTCTAATCATGATATTAATACGAAAATAGTCTTTACAAGATAGTGATGACTAATTTTCATTCGTAAAACTTTTATCTTCGACTAAACGAACCAACTTTATTTAGTTCACATAATTAATCAACTTACAAATTATAATTTTCACATATATTACAAAACACTGATATTTTCGTCTTCTAATGATTACTTGTCATGAAAGTAAAATATGACTTTGGAAAGATATTACTTTCCACGATCCTTGATTGATGAAGAGAACACACTAAAGAAATAATAGAAAATACAAAATTTTGTGTCTGCAGAATTGCTCCAACAAAATGCTTTTATTTAATCTCAATTGGATTTCAACTTTTTGGGAAATTTAAACCCCCCCGCCCCCCAATATGTATTACTTATAAATCTAGGTATTTTTGCACATTTAAGAGTAAAAAAAATAATCATAAATAGTAATTTCTTCATCTCAAAATAAATGTCATCATAGTTTTTTATTATATTTAAGTAATATTAATTATTTTTTTCATTAATACCCGTATAAGTTTTATTTTAATTTTTTAATCTAATACTAATATTATTTTATTTTATATATTTAATTAATAAGATTAATTTTATAAAATTATTATTTTCTTTCATCTATTTATAGCTTTTTTATATATTCTATGTAAAATAACATTGATGACAGTATTTTTGGGATGAAAGGAGTACTATATATAGGTTATCACTACTTTTAAGTAATCCTTTCACATTTTCTTGTGAAAGTTCCTTATATATAGTGTTGAGATGACTTTTTTTTTTTTTAAGTGAAATTAATTACTTTTCACTTTAATTTTCAAGACTGTGTACAGTAGAATCTTTCTACTAAAATTTAAATTTAATATCACCAACTTATGATCATCATCTTCCTTTATTTTATTTATTTAAAAATTAAAATTGTTATTACTAACAAAAGAATATCATATACTCCAAATAATTAACTATACGGCCGATGTGTGTTATATATTCTAGAGCTATCTTATTTTGAGCAGGTTAATTTTCTATTCGCTGCAGTATTGTAGGTTTTCATGCTTCCTGCGTGAAATCATCAGAGAATGAGCACGTAATTAAAAGAAACTTCTATTTAATTTTGAAATTTTGTTGATTTAAATATATATATATATATAACTTTATGTTAATTCAAAATATACCAAAAGAAAAACATATTAATTGTACACTGTACACGATGTGCAGTTTGGACCACTTATTAGAACAAAACTGTACACAGTAGATCGATCGACTGGACTGATACACCAATCCAAAATAGAAAAAGAAGCAGCTGACAGGACCATGATAAGCTTTTTGAGCTATATTAGATATTAGAAGTTTATTTAATTTGCTTGGTAGTGAAAATAGATGAAAAGGAGTTACAATGGTTAATGATAATCATGTATCATATCTGTATATCAATTTTTACTTTCTCCCAAACATTTCCATTAACTCTTCCCAAAACACCCTAAATTAGTTCTTTTTCTCCTTCAATATTCCAGCGGATAGTTAGGTTAAATATTAACATTGGCTAGGTTCCAATTACTTTTTCTTTTCAGTTGTTCGGACCATTCGTTTTTCCGAAATTAATCTATGTTATCGGAAGAATGATTTTGATATTTAAAGTGAAACACAGTACGTAATCAGTAATTAATTAATATTAATATATATTCACATTGCTAAAAGTAAAAGGATGATTCCACATAACTTACTTTCCTTGATAGCGAGATATTCTTACACAGAAACTATGCTTACTGTTGGTATATTATACACACAAATGAAAGTGAACATATATGTGCTTCAAACTCGTTGTATGACTATTTGTGGCGTACTTACTACCAATGCACTGATATTTTTATTTTTTACGAAGATTGTCTTTTTAAATTTATTTATATCAACAGCGATAAACTGAAAATAGGAGACTGGGCAAAGAGATAGTGAGCTAGAGAGTGATAGTTTTTGTAGAATTTAACAAACATATGATATTCAATCAACTATAGTACAATATAGTGTGTGTTTGATTTTCAGTTGCGTCTGAACGTGAATCCAACATTCCCCTTCCTACTCCGTCTGTGTCTTGGAAAGTGGGGAAACAACGTTCAAAGTGGTCCTAACGGGAAAACAAAAACACCATAAAAAGCTTTTATGACAAACTTTGTTAATGGAATATGCATGCATGAATAATAATACATAACCTAAAACATAGAGAATAGATAGATAGCTGGTTAGAGTGAAAAGAAAACCTAGCTAATTGCAAAATAACATAGCCTAGAATGGAACACACACACACACACACACAATAGAACTACTACGAGTACATGATATATTATTTTTGGATGATGCATATTACTAACTGTTTGCATGTTAATGGCCAACTCCAGGACTGTGGCCAGGAGTTGTAGGCCTAAAAGCTTCAACATCTCCCGCTAGGCTTCTAATGCTACGGTAGGTTGGGATGACATTAACACTTTTTGTTGCAATGCTCATTGCTTTGGTAGCATCTGGTGATTGAATGGTTTGTCTCAAATTCCTTCCCTCACTACCGAGTAGTTCATGGGACAAAAACAAGAGTGCAAAGAGCAAGCAAATGTAGGTGACACGGGCCATTTGTGAAAATGAGAAAGAAAAGAACTCAGCTAAAAGAAACTGAGTTCAAGGGTTAAAGGTGGCACGGGATGGAAAAAATGGGTGTTTAGGCAAGAGACTGAAGGGAGAATGATGCTTGAATGGTCACTACTCATAGGCTATTTATAGAGCCGAAAAGGAGTAGCATGTATGTGCTCCAAACTCCAGGGTGGAGAAAAAATAGAAAAGAATTAAGGGCTAGAAAAGCATTATGGGAGAATCCATAAAAGGACTAAAATTTCAACTGCAAATACGCGCGTGTATATATTTAATGAGTTGTCGAAAACTTATATGCTATTTCCCACTCAATGATAAAGGAATAGTAGGAAAAAGAATTGAATGTATGATAGGTGTTATGATGTGATGAGAAAAAAAAAAAACAAGGTGTTAATGAGATATTTGGAATTAAAGGGTGTTGATATATATGCTTATGGGAAAAGCATGGTAAAAAGTTGAAGAAAAGAGTTTAGTGAACATTAAATTGTATTCAATATTTAGAGAGAAAAAAGAAAGAAAAAAATATAAACATGTATATATAATAAATGATATGATTTGATAGAAAGAAAATTAAAGATTAAAAAATTAATAAATATTTATATATAGAAAGTGTTGATCTATAAATCTTAATGAAAAATTAAAAAGCATCAAAAGAAATGATGGACACCCCAATTTTAAATTATATCTAATGAGAAAAGAGAGAAGTGTGGATTTAATAAAAAAAAACTATGAAAACAAAGATAAAAGGAAATTATAAATATAAATAAAATATTTATATACAAAAAAAGTAAAAGTCTTCACTTTGTTTGGGAGATGATTTATGGGCCACAAGTTAATTTGTCCACACATGTACCTTTTTACAAATTTAAAATCATGAATAATTTTTTTAATCGACAAAATAAAATATTACTCATTAGCAGAGGGGTGCCGTAGTAGTCATCATACATCTCCCAATCAAATTTTATAAGCAGTAAAGTTACAGAGTGTCAACTCCCTTACAACAAGATAAAATCCCTCCCTAAGCCCCAACTAATAATTTACCTGGCTATGTACACCCATAACAATAAAGAAACCCTTCACGGTGACCACAATGCATGCATATTACCTATCCCTGATGCGAGAGAGTAAGCAATTCTATTAATTCCAACAGCTGCAGTAGAGGTAACCATGAATAATTGAGAGTGAAAAAAAAAACTAAAAAAATTAATTCGTATTTATTTTTATATTCTTTTAAAGATTCTGAGGGATATATAGAAAGGGAAAATGTAACAAAAAAAAAAACAAAAGATAGAAAGGAAGAAAAAATATACAAGAAGATAATATGATAAAGAAAGATAAAAGAAAGAAAAATAAAAATATATTGTAAGAATGAAATAATACAAAAATAAGCATACGCTGCCCATAATTTTTTCCCTAGAAAGACATGATGTGCTAGCAAATATTCGGAGGGTATACTTCAAATATTTTCTCCTTTTGTTTCTATGCTAATAATAATTGTACGGCTGGAAGTACACATGCACATTAAAAAAGCGTAGCTGCAACCATGAGTAGTTTTATTAAGGTGTGGTTGATTTGATTTATTTTAGTTTTTTTAATTTTAAAACAGTAAATTATCTCAAATATATAAAACTTGAAAGATTTATTTTAAAAAAATTTAAACCATCAATTTTTCCCCTAAGACAATCAATAAAAAAACTGATAATAAATATATGATCAACATTATTAAATGCTAGCATTCATGTCTGTTGCAATTGATCTTGGGCCGGGGTTGATTGATTTGAATAATATCAAAAGAAATATAATGACTCTACTAGAATAACTGGCTAGGTCATTACATACATCTTATTTACGACATTACCAAGCAACTACAGTGAGATCACGTTGTTCACCCGTTATGGGTGTATTAGGGGATACATAAATAGATAAATTTAGATATAGGATTTTAAATAGCTTCAGAAATCTAAGTTTCAAAATGATCATATAGCAAGCAACTACAGTGAGATCACGTTTGTATATATGTACGTTATGGATGTATTAGGAGGTACATAAATTGATGAATTTAGATATCGGATTTCATATTCACGTCTGTATGTTTAATAATGGTTATATAGAAAAATTAGTTTAATTAGTAAATTCAGTAGAGCATATGCATTTTATGTTCAAATTTTCTATATATTTCTAAATTAAGTAAAACTAATTTTGATATAATTAGTTTTAAACGTTTAAACATAATTCAAATGTGTTCAAATTTAAACATATACTTACATTAAAAACATACAAGTTCATTTTCCAACACCAAAATAAAGTACAACAACTTGCTTCTTCGACACTTGAAACCGTAAAACAAAGCATTTGCACGAGAGTCTCTAGCTAGTGGCCATATGAAGAGTGTGTATCCCACGTCTTAAAATTTGAGTTTAGTCCTTAATAATTACAAAATTGAAAAAGCAAATTTTGCACGTGCATGGGGCTATAACCACTTGTATATTGATGCTAAATCTTCGTGCTAGTGCACAAAGGTCTCTTGTTCTTCGTTCGGTTAAAAAACTCTAAAAAAACAATTACAATGGAAAGAATCGGTGTAGCATATTCGCATTTTTAAAATACAAAACTTAGAAGAAGCTCTGTTGTGCAACTTGGAGAGTGTATGAACCGCAACTATATATGCAAACACTGACTAGAAAGCAGGATTGCACATGGTGGCGGATTTGACTCTTACGATCCTCTGCACATATTGTCGGTCTTTTGATTCCTCTTGTCTTTGAACATGACGCCAAACAATAGGGAATCTAGCTTATGCCCTAGACTTGACTACAACTTAGGATCGATCGAGGATTCACTAGATTTGCGGCTGAACGAAATTACCACATCAACCTTTTCAATTAATGGAACACGGATTTGAAAAATACAGCTTATACTTTTACTTTACATTTTAGGCATTTTACCAAAGTTATTTTTAATTTGTCATGAAATAAAGTTAAAAACTTGATAATAACAGAGAAAGTAAAAAATATTGTGGAAGAAAAAATTCCATCTTAAAGTCTTTCTAGCAATTATGATAGTTATGATTTAATTAAAATATTTATTTTCACTACTAGAAAATAGATTTTTAATATCAGTTGTTTTCAACTTTAATATTTGATTTATAACCGATGTTAAAATCACTAACATTAAAAGTATAAATGTTAAAATCGTTTATGTAAAACCGATATTAACATACACTATAACATCGATTTTTAAGAAAATCAATGTGATCTAATAAGCAATAAACCAAAAAATGTAAAATGTGCAAAAATCAACATCGAATTTTAGGAAAATCGATGTTTTCAAGTGCAGCACAACATCAATTTTATTAAAAATCAATGTTGTGAGTACACATGACAACATCGATTTTACTAAAAAGCGATGTTGTGGTGCACACGACAACATAGATTTTTTCCAAAAAAACGATGTTGTTTTATGTAATTTTTTTTAATATTCTGACTGTTATTTTAATATTATCCAAACATGCAAATTAAAAAATAGATCAATCCAGGCAGTTTCACAGTACAAATTTTATATTATAATTGAATAATTACTATCAATTATAAGAAATAGTTAAAGAAACAATAAGGTCAATACATAAAATCATCTATAACCAAATGTAATTAAACATAACTCTACAATTGTAAAATTCCTTAAACTCCTAGTGTTTCATTTTTAACTCTAAGATAACATCTTGCCCACTAAATGTGAATTGTCTTTATTCTGTCTAGTTTCAATGGTCTTGGATCAGTAAAATACAACATGATATAATAAAACATAACTTAATCAGTGTAAATAATAACAAGTACAACAAATGAAAGATCTTCATGCTTTATGTACAAGGGGATGTCATCAAGATTATACACCCCAAACACAGTTGAATCCCACGAAACTTGCATAGGCTTAAGGAAAACCTGCAGGATCGTTAATGTCATCTGATATAGGGGATCATCATTAGGTTTCAGCTTATCTACAGGTGTCGCCAGTCCCTCAGGTCCCTGTTTATCTTGCACAATTAATAAACATAAGTTAATGACAGTCAACACTTTATTTGTAACAAATCCTTTTCTAATAATAACAAACACAACAAAAGGAAATACTTGTTCTAAAAAAGGTTGTACAAGATGTGTTGGTCAAGCAAGGAAGGTGTTAAGGGTCTGCCCCACTAACTGAATCTCTTGAGTGGAAAAATGGAGGCAAGCATCATCATTTCAAACTTCCTCAACACTGACCTTCACTTGATCACTGCCCAAAGGGACGTTGTGAACAGTTTTCAACCCCTCAAAAACTCTTCCAATGGCAACAAAGCGGAGATGATTGTCATCTAAATATAACCCACGCCTGTTTGATGCACCCATGTCTATTTCCTGTCCTAAGGGATCGACACAACTTCCTTTGTGCTGAAACAGTAGTATAAGGACCAACCTCAGGCTCAAGAGGCAGTACGAGTCATTGGGACAACATCTGGGGCTGCATCTGGCTATAGGAAAAAAATTAATTTATGAGTCACTTTTTCAGTGATCGGCTACTCTAGCTCGTCCTAATTTTTTGTGTCAACTGCTCCTTAATATTTTCTGTTAATCGATGCAGCTCTTTTGGGTTGATCGATGTAGATGTGCGGGAGCTTACTGAAGTTGGTCCAAACTATTGTCTGATCGTCACACCGACTCCAATAGCATGGACATAGCCAGAGTGCTCTGGTCGCCTAATGACAGTAGTTAGTACATCCTTAGTTCATGGACGACAAAGCTACCTTATGCTAACTGCTCTTTAAGGGAATCCTGCAGTCAACAAAATAGTGCATGGGTTTACGAACTACTGTTGTTATTATAAAAATTGATAATTGAAATAAAAAATAACTTACAATCCTATCTGCAATTTCACGTGCCACCTCAGACGTCATCTGTCCAGATTTTTTGGTGCAAGCCATCTTCCAATTCACGTGTCGTCTAATAGGAGATGGAGGATCAATGATTGTTTTTGTGCTCCCAAATTGGGCTGCTAGCTCCAATTGTTGCTTTTGTTTTGCCTCCATTAACTTTTCTTCTAGTAAATCATAAACCCCACGAGACAACACGTGAGGGGTAATGTTTAGTTTCTAGATGACCTGAGCCTCTTTCTAACATCATGTCATAATTAGACAGAAACATGTCAACAGAATGTGCTTGAAAATAATGCATAACTGTCAAATTCATAAACAATGCAAGTTAACTAACTTTCCATTAAGGGTCTCTACACTCTGACAAAATTGGTTCCAGTTTTCTTTGTTGCTACCGTACTTCTCACATATAGTGTCATCGTCCTCCTCCTTGCCTTGTGCCAGAACCCGTTTAGAGATCAAATCTAACTTAAACTGCCTCCATCACTCTCTTATCATCTTAAGGATTTTCTTCTTTGTCCTTTGGTCGGATGCTTCTGGAATGTAAAATTCAATATGCGATACAAAAAATACATTTAATAGTTAGTCAATAACATTCAACATTTAATTCAAGTACCTGAATGTACTCCTAAATCAAATCCTTCTGATCTGCAAGAACTTCTTTCCAGTTAACAAATGTAACATTCACCTTGTCCTGAACAAAGATCCCCAAATACGTCCTTTATTTCTTTCTGTGGGGACCATCAGCTTTTCCAGTGGCAGGATCCACATGAACCACTGGTCTCTCAATCCCAACGGGTCTGGTAGCCAATGATCTGAGCTGTGTTGGTTTTCTAGTCTTCTTCGACGTAGACGATGAAGATGTTGACTCAAGATGAGGACGAGAGCTCAATGGTGTAGGAATGTGCCTGTTAAAAACAACATTAATTAAAGTCAACTAATAAGTATAGTAAGTTATGTAATTGTAAATATAAAAAAATACATTATATGATGTTAATTCATTCTCTTTCATCATGATCATTACGATTTTCATGGACGTCGTCAACTTCTTCTTCTTCGTTGACGCTAGGCATTTGTGTGGAGAAAAGAGTGAGACAAGTATCAAGGGTTGAATCATCATCTTCAAGATTAAGACCATTGTTTTTCTGTGCAGAACCACTGATCACCTTTCATCACAAGGATATTGAACATAAAACACATGTATAGCTTGTTATACCACGATGAAAGGCTCATTTTGATAAGCTAGCTTATTCAGATCTATCAAGGTAAATCCGAAAATCATCGGTTCGCACACCGATATTGCTATCAACCAACTTACACTTGAAAATACACAATAAATTTAACATAATAAGCTCCTGGATTTCTTCAATGACTCCAAAGTAAGGTATGGACGCCAGACGGGGATTGTCATCATGTATAGTAGCAAAGTGTTGGGATTCAGCCCTAGACTAATCCCACTGTTATGGATTGTACTCTTGTCGTCTTGTGATTTGGCACTACTAGAAAGAATGGTTTTAACATCATTACGTTAACATCGGTTTTTTACAACATTGATGTTAAAAAAAACACGGTGGCATATTCATAAATAAAATGAGTTCATTAACATCAGTTTTTGAAACAATTGATGTTAACATGAATTCATTAACATAAGTTTTTGAAAATTGGATGTTAATGAACTCATGTTAACATCGATTTTTTAAAAACCGATGTTAACAAACTCATGTTAACATCGGTTTTTGAAAAAATCGATGTTGTGAAATGATAAGTGAACATCGGTTTTTAGTGAAAACCAATGTTGAACCTACATTTAAAAATATATATTGCCTCCACAAGCCTTATTTCACTTACTCTCTCGCACTCTTGTAATACCTTGAATTTTAAGCATAGGATTAAGCTTGAGATTAAGAACCATAATTATACCTTAGAATCCCTTAAAGGAAGCTTAAGAGAAGTAGAAAACAGATTCGAACAGATGGCGCGGTTAGCGCGAGGCATGGCGCGATCCGCGTGGAATGGTTGAATCAGGCCAATGCTGGCGGCCATCTCACGCTATTCGCATGGCTGTGGCGCTAACAGCGTGAGTTGTTCGAACCTGTGGTGCGACCAGCGCAGGATAGGGCGCGATCAGTGCGGGAAGCTTGAAACAGGCCAATCCTTGCGGCCATTTCACGCTATCCGCGTGGATTTGGCGCTGATGGCGCGGGTTATTCGAACCATGGGGCGATCAGCGCGGCACCTGGCGCGAACCACGCGGGAATTTCAGTTCAGTTTTATAAATAGCTCATTTTGGACGAAGATGAGAGAGAAAAGAGGGGAGAGAGAGAGGGAAGCCATTGATGGACTTTGGAGCTTTGTATCTTCTCCATCTTTCATCTAAACACCTCTGACCCAACTGAGAAAGTGTTCAGAGCCTCAAGATAAGCTAGAGACCCAACTTTATTCTCGATAGCAGGCGGTAAACGGCGAGATCGAGATTTCTGAGGGAGTCCTTGGAATCGAAGAATCAGAAGCGAAGGAAGCTTTGATTGAGCGATCTACCTTAGGGAAAGTGATTCCCTGGTGTGTCTGGACTACACAGAGGTAAGAAACTCGAGCCTTAGCCGTTGATTCTGTGTTTGGGTTTTGGTTGGTTTTGAATACCTTGAGAGGTATTTTTTGAGGTGTTAGAGCCGTTATTAGGTTTGGACTCTGTAGAGTTTTGTGTTCAGAGGGTTATTCTGATGAAGTTAGAGCCTTGAGTCATCAGTATTGATGAAATTTGATTTTGGCTCTGAGTATGTATGAGCAGAGATAAAAAGGGTGATTATTTGGCTAGTATGAACTTAGAGCAGTTGACAAAGTTGCTCATGAGATAGTATAGATGT
Source organism: Glycine tomentella (assembly GCA_007407185.1). Classification (NCBI taxonomy): domain Eukaryota; kingdom Viridiplantae; phylum Streptophyta; class Magnoliopsida; order Fabales; family Fabaceae; genus Glycine; species Glycine tomentella. The sequence goes on from PYAF01000859.1 coordinate 41,507, forward strand.
GGGTTGTGAGCTGGAATTGGTGATAATGAGAAGTTTGGAATTGATCTGTATAGGCAGGGATATGCTTTGATCAGAGTCTTAGAAGAGGCTCTGGAGCCTTGTGTAGGCTGAGTAGGATCCTTCTGAGGGTCTGAGAATCACTTGTGAAGTGATTGT
>PYAF01000861.1:1305-20616 GCA_007407185.1 Glycine tomentella
CACAACAGGAACCCATATGATATATTCTCTAAATGCTTAATCTGACAGAATTCATAAAGGTTTAGGGTTCTTGATCAAATTAAAGGGCTGAATCGCTAGTTATCTAGGTTTCACGATTATAGAAGAGATTTATCATATGTGCACATGAACTTAACAAACCAGTCAAGTAAAAGAGGAGGAATCAGAAGGGATTGTGCCTAACTACAATTAATCGTCCATTGGTATTTTCCCTAAATCAATTTACTGCATATTTCTTTAACTCTTGTCTTTTAATTATACAATCAACCAAACTTTTCAACAACACTTTTCTGCGTATTTCATGTTTTCTATTTCAATCATATTGGTTAACATTGATGTGAAAATCACCCCAATCCCTGTGGAGAACGATACTCTACTTACCTAACTTTATTACTTGTAAACGATCGGTGCACTTGCCGTAATCTCACAACAAGTTTTTGATGTGTTGCAAACACATCTCATAGCATATGATGTAATGGATTACTATCTTGGGTAATCGATTAAGACAAAAATATGATTTCTAATTTTAGCTGATGTAATCGATTACAGTTCATTGGTAATCGATTACAATGTTCATCAAGGTATTCTAAAAAGTGAACCAAGTGAAAATAATCAATTAACCCGACAAGTAATCGATTACATTGTTCTTGAAAGGTTTTTCCAGAAAATACAAAGATCAAAATAATCGATTGTTTTATTGAAATAATCGATTATACAAGAGAGAAAGTTATTTTTCCAAAACCTTATTATTTGATTTTAAAAACTTATTCAATTTTATCAAAGCCTTGTGAACTCTTTCTCATAACCACATGAATTCAATAAATGATATGAATGCAATGCACTTGGATCACCAGAAATGCTTTATTCCTTTTACATTCAATCACAAATTAATCTTCAAGGATTCATGGCATGTTGAAAGTTCAAAACCTTCCTTCTTGAATCAATTTATCCTTTGTGCTTCAAGTGGCTCCCCCTCAATTCACCAATCCCTTCAACTAGCCAGGGTCAATCCAGTATGATGCATGGAAATGGTATGTTTGAAGTTCATCAAATTGTGAATTGATATATAAAAAGTGGAAAATTGATGTTTTATTATCTATTAGATTTTATCAGGGGGAGCTTCACAAAAATTAGTAATGAAACTTACAATGTTGTTTATGAGAATAGAAACATTGCATCAAATCATTTTGAAGCAAATCCAGCTGAGCTGCAAAATCAGAAATTGGGTACAGAACCCAATGCATCTAGTAATAAGCATCAACTCCCAAACCGTCTTAGAATCCTCAATTTTTTTATTTATAAAAAAAGACCTTCTAAGACAGTTTAGAGGAGAACCGACGTAGAAATCGAGATTCTAAGAAGGTTTTGAAAATCGTCGTGAAAAGTGTTGACTTTCCACAACTTTGGCTACAAAGACGGTTCAGAAACTGTCATTGAATGACTTATAGAACCGTTGTAAAAGGCCTTTTTTCTAGTAGTGTGGTTAGCAATACCTCCTTGGCAAGTCATCGTAGGGTTTGGATGAATTGGAGGGGGATACAACATTCACTACAATAACCCTGGCTTTTTTTTATAGATTGTGTGACTAAAGAGACAAAATTTCATTTAGTGTATAAATCAGCAATATAAATTACATCAATTTCCATACTTTCCCTTGCAAGTGAAGATCAAAAATTTAATTTTCAAATTCCCATTAGATTTAGCAAACAGTAGGGAAATAGGGAAATTACATCTTTTCCTTTGAGATAAAAGACATTAAATCTTCTTTTTACATAGTCTTTGAAAAACTTCATGTTTATTGAAATGAATGTTGTGCCCCTTGAGTCTCGGGCAACCATCCACTTTGTGAGGACTTATGAAAGATAATTTAAAAGGTGAAAATGAAACTAGTCAACAAAATCATTTTTTTCAATTCTCAAAGGTCTTGGGATTCTAAAGAGAAAGCAAATGTTTTATCATTCTTCTATTGGTAGATAACCTTTGGGTATCAATCTTAATTTAGTTAAGTGAAAAGAAAATGACCATTTAAGCAAGTGTTATATCTCCTATGCATCCAACTCAATTAGGAATTCTTTATTAAGTGAGTAACCTCTATCCAAGTAATTAAGGAAGGCCAATTTAGATGTTGTAGATATTGTCACTAATATGAAGCAATATTCTAAGTGTATTAAAGAAAATAATTTAGTCCCTTGTCTAGGCAATGAGTTACACAAGTTTGGTTCACAAACTAATTTTGCACTTGATGAATGTAGGGTGTATATGTGGCTTTTATTTCTTTAAAGAGATTTATGTTAATTTAGTATTTGAAGTAAGATCATCAAATTTATTGCTTTTGATGATATTTCCTTCAATAAAAAACTTGGTAAAATAGAGGCATCAATATAAGAAAACATAGACAAATTACCAAATACGTAGCATAGGGCTCGATACCAACACTAATAGCATCGTCTATGGTAACGCATAATTGCCTCAATATTATTGTTATTATATATGTATAATATTATAATGAACAATTCAAATTCAATCAAAACTATGACCAATATAAAGAAAACATCGAGTGTTAGTGTTTCCCTTGTACTCATGATAGTTTTTATCAAAATTAAATTGTTCATTTGAATATATATGTATTTTTACCCTAATTATAATCTTCTCCTCATTCTCATGCATTTTTGCATGAAAATATTTATGTTCTACATCCATATGGATTTGAAATTACTAATCATACACCTATTATAGTCATGTGTGTTTTTGTAGATGAATAAAGAATGTGTAGCTTGTCTTCAAAATTAATATGAATGTGTTAAAATTTTCCCGTATATTCTTGTGGGCTACAATTATTTGTAATATTTTATTTTGCCAAAACGGGCTAATATTATGATCCATTTGATGATACTTAAGCCCACTAATAATGTGATTAATTGTTTATGGACTTTGTACACCTAATTTTGATTAGTGTGGGAAAACAGTGTGGGCCTAACCATAGGACCCCTAATGGGAGGTTCCTAGGGTTAATAAATAACAAGGCTAGGTCCCCTTTGTCGTCACGTTATCAATTGCTTTATAGGATTTGTCCATTGAAAACTCTAGTATAAGGAGAGTGTGATTAGGAAAAGGAAGACATGACTTTTGGATTCTATAGGTTGCACTATGGAGAGACCATTCTTATATTTTTTTTTTACCATTTCTTCAACAAGTATTTTTTTGATGTTCTAAACTCATATAAAATATATATTATTGGCATAGTTTTTATTACATTTGGTATCAGAGTCAATTTTATATGAGTTTAGAACCTGATCATTATATATTACATTCTTTTGATTTCGATTATTATTGCACGTTCATATTTGTTATATGATCACTTGAATGCGTTATTAATGGTAATCCCTTGCGAGTTCGAATCTATGATATACTCACTGAACCAAAGCTATTCATGTTACTTGAATGCGCTATTTTTTTATTTTATTTTTAAGTATGAACATGTGTTAATAATTGAAATATATATCTTCTACATCCTATTAATTTCCGCTACTATGAATATTGTTGATATTTGTCTGGTTAAATTTTAAATGCTAGAATGCCTTTATTTATGGTTATTACTGTTTGAGGTCAAAACATGTGGAAAATGCTCTTTAATTGATTTATGACCAGTAATGATGCTCTTTTGATGCATTTTCCTGTTGACCCATTCATGGTTTTGGACAAGAGAAAACTGATTCCTGTACAAAAAATTTCATGGGTTAATATAAGTTGTTACTACAAAGTGGGACCACTTATATTTATTCATGATTTTTTTTTGTGATTTGAGGAATGCTTTCGGTATTTGCATGTGATTGCCAACCCAAAGGGGGTAGTTATATGTTTGGGTTCAGCATTAAGAATGGATGGAGTTATTGGGAGATGCACCGAGTCGAGGGATTTGTCTACCCAAAGGGGGTAATTTTCTAAATTTTGTGTATGCTCATGGATTAACCTGATTGACCTAGGTTGTAACCTTGGTTTGTGCATTCTACTCAAAGGGGAATGTACTACTATATTGGCCTCACATTGATAGCTTGTTTCCTTTTTTAGCTATATCTTGTTTTGTAATATGTCCTAATGCATTATTGTTTTGACTTAATAGTGAACTTTTCTATGAACAATTGTTATGTTTCCATTGAGATATTGAATGGATCAAATTACCACAATTGGAAGCTAGATCTGGAATTCTCGTTGGGAATTTTTTTATCCTGATTTAGCTTTACATGAGAGTAAGTCTATGATCAATTTGAAGAACACATCCGAATAGAAGAAACTTTTGGCTAAGTGAGCACTACTAGAAAGAATGCTTTCAATATCGTTAGTTTAACATCAATTTTTGATAAAACTGATGTCAACAAAAAGGTGGTGGCATTTTTGTAAATAAATTGATTTTTGTAAAAATCGATGTTAACGTGGCGATGTTAACATCAGTTTTTGAAAAACCGATGTTGTTATGGCAATGTTAACATCAGTTTCTTAAAAATCGATGTTGTTGTATCGATGTTAACATCAATTTCTTAAAAATGGATGTTGTTTTGCAAATGTTAACATTGGTTTTGTTAATAACCGATGTTGTTCTACGAATAATAACATCATAATTTTTTCACTTCGTGTGTCATATCCTTTTAATTTTAAATTTTTAGTCTTCGGTCTATCTATCTTCTGTGCATCCAATGCCCTAGTTAATTCCCTCTGGTTCCTTACCAAAATGTCTACAGTCACCTCCTTCCCGGACCACAAGCTCTGTGATTTTCTCTGTTCAGTTCTCACACTCATTCCCTACGATGACATAGACACCAACATAGCCTTCGCTAAGCGATGCGAAATCTTCGCGAAAGGGGCGAGGTCGATTTCTGAACCCAGAAAGGGGTCGTTTTGGGTCTGTGCTCGATTCTTCCCAATACGGCGACAATGACTCCAACAAGACGAAGAAGAGGAACAAGATTGGGATGGTGAACGAGAGCGTGAGCGTGGTCCACCAACTCCACACTATGGTCACTCGCAAGTGCACCAAAATCGACACTCGCGTGGTCTATGTTGAGGCGCTTCTTAGGATTGGGGTACTAGTTGACGTGTATGTCCCTATTCAGGTGTGGAGTGGCTACAATTTCCAAGATCGGGACCCGTCGCCGACACCGTTTTTCACCATTTAAGGTTCACTTCTTCATTCTCGCCTTCAAATTCTTTGTATTATGTTTAGGGATTTAGTTACTAATAACATTGCAATGTGTAGAGAAAGTTACATGAACAATTTTGATGACTTCTGTAGAATTAATTGTTGGTCATATTGTAGTTATTACTTATTTGAGGTTTTAAACGGTGGTTGCTTGGCATTTGTTAGTGAATATTTATGTTCGTGCAGGTGCAGATAGATAGGTTGGAGCTCCACAAGAATGAAATGGGTCTCCATCTTCACACTTCTATTCCTCTCCCACTCTCCTCTCACAATCTCCGCAGAAGATGGTAATGTCCCTCTTCTTCGATCTCTACTCTTTCTACTTCTATGTTTTCAATTTTTCCTCTTTCTTATGTACGGAGATCTTATATTGCAATAGCGGCTTTAGTATTTGTTACTTGGCATATCTGCTTCAATTTGTTTACCCATTTTCATGTTTTGGGGTGAGTTTTTAGTTACCTTCCCCATTGTGTGGTCTAGTACTATTGTACGAAGATAAAATAAAATTATAGGTGGTGTTAAATTGGTATTTTTTAGTTATGGGGCTGAGCATTAAGGATATTACTAATTATAGAAACAAGAGAGTGATCTATTGGGTTCAAACTTAGAGACAGTTTCCCTTATATTTAACTTGCAAACAAGTTAAATAACTTAATTTAGTTATTTTTTGACTTTGTTTATAGTTTCTTACTTTTAACTCTAAGTGAAGTGAACTTTGAACTCTATCGTTTCCCATTTGAAATTCTCTGGTCATGATTTTGAACTCAGATGGCCCACATTCCTCTTTGTTATGAGCATTTTTCTTACCTATGATCATCATTTCTCTAACTACTCTGTGGTGCTGTTCTGTTTTCCACTGGCTTGGTATTTTGATTTCATTTTCATTTACTGAAGGGTGTTTCTAATTTTTGTGTCATGTGACATATCATACCTCTATTAATCTTTCTCCTTTAGTCCATGGCATCAAAGGAACTTAAAATTGTATCCAAAAAAAATGAAATCTAGTTTGAAAAAACTATGATGGCAAAAATTGAAAAATGGCACTAGCTATTAGTGTTTTGAAAGTTAATCCATATATAATTTTAAGTTCCTAATCCATATTCTATAAAAGTACTTGAACAAAAAAGTATTTTCAAATATAAACTTGAAACTTTAATAAAAACGCTTTAATCTTTTAGCTAGCTATTTTTTAGTTGCTACTCTTTATTAAGAAACAAACATAAAAATTAGATATTTACTAAAATCAAAAATATATTTAAGCTTATAAGAAATAATGAAATTGAATTAATGGAAAATTTACTATGAAGTTTTACAGCGGCTTCAGCCGATAAAATTTACTTATTAATAACCGTTTAGTTGATTAGTTGGATAAAACTCTAGTTCAAATCAGTATTGAATATTGGGTCTCAGGACCCTGTTCATATTGTATCTATATATGGATTGGGTGATATAGGTAAGACAATACTTGTACAAGTTCTATAAAGAACTGTCTTTAATCAACCATGGGTGTAAATATCTTGCATAAAGCTTGCATCTAGAAGTTTTATGCCATTGCTGATTTTCATTTTCTTAAACTTACCAAATGTCTTCCCGAAAAGTCGTGCAACATAACAGTCCTTGTTGTTTATCCTTGACAATATCTAAGTCCTAAGTGATTCAAAGGTATTTTGGGTTAGTGCCTTGGTCATTATATATATGTTAACAGGTTTTAAAAATGCTACAAGCTAGCCTATTTTTCTTTTTTCTATTAAGATGCTAGGTTCCTATCATCCTTCCAGGTTGGGGAGGAATTTTAGTGATGGTAATGGTTGACATATTATCATCACTCAATAAAATAGCTTTATTTCAATTTTCCAAATTTAGTTTTTAATTAGTGATTATTTTATCAATCTTGAATTGGTATAATTTAGCTAATTAATGTTTATGTTAATATAGATTGCAATTTGTCTTATATAATAGCTTCATGTGTTGATAAGCTTATTATATGATATGTATTTAAATAAAATCTCTATTTATTCATGGTCTCATTCAATTTTTATATGATATGTATTTTAAAAAATTATTTTATAAGAAAAAACTAATAATACTTATTATATATCAAGTAAAGTTTAATGAGAACCATGTAGTTCTAGTGCACCTAATAATTTCTCCATTTTAAATGTGTTCATATCTTTGTTATGTAAAAGTTTCATATTTATCTGTATCTCTTTACACATATTTATAAATATTAATAATTAAGATATTGCTTATTTAATGTCATAGACACAAAATTTCTATGAGAAAATTCATTCTAAAAAAATAATCTAGTTCCTTGCAAAGAGTAAGTTCTTGTCTATTACTATTGCCACTTGTGACTTTAAATATAATATGCGTCCTTAAAATTTTCAGTTATTCCACCTTATTTATAAGGTTATGTAGATTGTGAACTATACTTTGGCATTATCTTTATTAATATCAATTTGATAAGATATCTTTTATAAAGGCTTTACTGAAACATTTTGATGAATGCATTATTTTTTTATATCTTTTATTTTTGTCATGTCATATGCATGAAATTAATGTCAACCGATACTTCCCGTGGTCACCCCAAGATTATTGGCCCAATTGCAGTTTCCGCTCTACTATTGACATTATATCAAATTTCACCTAGCCTATCCAAATTGGCTATCAAAGCTAGCAATTAATTACTATATATATGATATTTGGATGCCTGGTGGTTGGGATTGTACGTGATAATCAAATGAATTAACAAGTTTTATATGGTCCAAAATCCCAAAAATTCTGTTACATGTTCTTTTAGTGGAAAACATGTATTGACGTACATTTGTGTGACTGTGATATCTATATCCTTGAAAGGTAGGCAAAGAGCCTCGTGATTGTTGTAGCTTCATATGTTCCAAATTTCTTCATGGGAATAATTACAGGGGCTAGAATTATAGTAAGAACAATTACAATTTAGACCTTTAATTGTACTTGAAAAATTACCCACATATATTAATTTTGTATTATTGGTAGGGAATCATGATGATGACCTGTGGATTGTTCAGGTTGCTCTCTGATATCTTCCAAAGCCGGTTTGACACTACCCAATTTCACAATTTCTTATATCAGTATGGTTCTTAGGCAACATAGGCAAGGACGTGGTCAATTGAGCTAAGTTTGTAAATATAGTGTTCCAAAAGTTCTAAGGAGCCTTCTTGATCTCATGGTTCTTATTTATTCTTTCTTACATTAGAGATCATTAAGTGCCTTTGAGTAAACTTTGTCTATCTATAGCCTTCATATAGCAAGAAAATCATATAAGCTATGTAAAATTGAATTGCTAAATGTACATACATTGATTTTCTTTTTATGGGGATAAAAAATAGGTTTCAAACTTTAATTGCCAATTCATTTATGAGGAATACATAGATACATGCAATTGTTTAAGTTTTTAATGTGTTTTTTTAATATTATAGGTAGGGAAATAAAGAGAATATGACATATTTGGTTTAAAGATGACATTCTACATCGGTTATGTAATCAACGGTTTAAAAAGTGACTATACAACATCGATTATAGTAAAAATCGATGTGTAAAAAGTAATTTCTACTTCAATTTTTTTATAAAACCGATGTTGTAAGTACTACACAACATCGGTTATAGGAAAAACCGGTGTGGAAGGTGTCATTTCTACATCAATATTTGGAGAACTGATGTTGTTTTGAACTTTACAACATCACTTTTTAGAAAAATCGATGTTGAATTACGAAAAACAACATCGGTTTATGTTGATTTTACATTTTTTACATCTTTTTGTTAATTTCTTCTTAGACGACATCGATTTTCTTAAAAACCGATGTTGTGTAGTTATGTTAACATTGGTTTTCAAAAACCGATGTTAACTTTGATACTTTCAACGTCGATGGTCTCAACATCGGTTAAAAATCGATGTTGAATGTCCAAAATAACCAATGTAGAAAACGATTTTTGTAGTAGTGGAAAGAGGTCTAATAGGTTGAATTTGATTGCTATCAAGAAGACCGTCTCTGAACATCTTCTGAATGGTCTGCTAAAGAAAGCAATAGTTAAGGACTTCCTCGATGCTATAAGAAAAAGGTACCAAGTATCTAATAACGCCAAGTTTGGATATCTAATGAAGCACTTAACAGACCTGAGATATGATAATGTGGGGGTGTACAGGAATTCATTATGAAGATGGTCACATCCAAACCAAGCTTAAATCTCACCAAATTGACCTTAATGAAAAATTCATAGTTAAACATGCCTTAAATAGCCTATCTGCTAATTTCACACAAATTAAAATTTCCTACAATACCATTGGTGAGAAATGGACTGTGAATGACCTTATTACCAAGTGTGTTCTTGAGGAAAAGAAACTCAAGAAAGAAAAGAGTGACATAACCATGTTATCAGTCCATAACAAACCTACTTTTGGCAAGGGACACTTGAAAAATACAAAGAGTGCATCTAATGTTTCTCATAGATATCAAGGTTTGGGGAAATCAGGTAAGGGTCAACATCACAAAGTAGGAGGTCTTAGGCCAACTTTCTTTGAGGTATTTTTTGTTTCTGGTATAGGGAGAAGAAATCTGATTGTGAAAAGTTCAAGGCTTGGCTAGAGAACAAGCAGAAATCAATAGCGGTTCATACATTTAAGGGAGCTTAGTCTAAGGGAAATCAAATTAAAGGTAGGAAATGATCTTGAAGTTTGCATTAAGAAAGCGAGAGACGTTAACCAAGTTTTAGCTTTTGGATTTGAATTGATTTTGAAGGATACCTTTTATGTACCTTCTTTTAGGAGAAATTTGATTTCTATTTCTTGTTTAGGCACACTTGATTTTAGTTTTACTTTTGGTGATAGGAAAATAATTCTGATGTTAAACTCCCAAATTATTGGTTATGGATTTTTAGTTGATGGTTTATATAAATTGTCTTTGGATTCGAACAATATTTCTTCATCTTTAGTTTTGAGAATTTTGTTGCTAAAAGGTTTAAAGTTGAAGAAAAATCATTTATGTGGCACAAGTTCTTAGGTCATATTTCTAGGGAAAGGGTTGAAAGATTGACAAAGACATATATTCTACCTTCCTTGGGTTTTGGTGACTTGGGTACTTGTGTGGATTGTGTAAGGGGAGTTTACTATAAAAAGGAGCAACTAGAAGTTCAGATCTTTTAAAAATCATTCATACAAACATTAGTGGTATTATAATGAACAATTTAAATTTAATCAACACTATCACGAGTATAAGGGAAACACTAACACTCTTAGTGTTTCTCTTGTACTCGTGATAGTTTTGATCAAGATTAGATTGTTCATTTGAATATGTATGTATTTTGTACCCTAATTATAATCTTCTCCTCATTCTCATCCAATTTTGCATGAAAATCTTTATGTTCTACATCCATGTGAATTTGAAATTACTAATCATACACTTATTATAGTCATGTGTGTTTTTGTAGATGAAAAAAGAATTTGTAGCTTGTCTTCAAAATTAATGTGAATGAGTTAGAATTTTCCCATATATTCTTGTGGGATACAATTAGTTGAAATATTTTTTTTCGGGCTAATATTATGATTTATTTGATGATACTTAAACACACTAATAATGTGATTAATTGTTTACTTTGGACACCTAACTCTGATTAGTGTGGGCCTAACCACTGGACCCATAACGGAAGGTGCCTAGGGTTAATAAATAGCAAGGCTTGGTCCCTTTTACCATAACGTTATCAGTTGTTCTATAGGGTTTGCCCCCATTGAAAACTCTAGTATAAGGAGAATGTGATCAGACAAAGGAAGACTTGACTTTTGGGTTTCTGCAGGTTGCACTACGCACAAATCATTCTCATATTTTTTATCATGTCTTCAACAAGTATTTTATCAGTGTTCTAAATCATATAAAATATATATTATTGGCATAGTTTTTATAGAATGTTCTCATTTATTTGTATATTTTTTTTCATTTTCACATATAACTGCAGAACTTTATTTGCCTACTCCTATTATACTGACAAGGGAGTTATTTAAGAATATACTGCAAGCAGTTGTTCTATGACAAATATATGACGGTCGATGGTGTATGTTTGCAGAAGGATTACTGAAAAGACCATCAAGTTGTTGAATTTCCAAAATGACTAATGAATACTCTAAGGTTGGTTACTTATAGAATTTAATTGATTGCATCATGAAGTTAACTTTTGTTATTGATTAAGTTCATTTTGACAAGGCATTGCAAGTGACCAGGTGCAGCTCTAATTTGTTTAACATCTTAAGGTTATAAGGTTCGGCATGTAAAAGCAGACCATGGTCATTTGGACAAAGATTTCCTACCTTCTCATTTGCTTTAGATGGAACCAATTGGCTTAATTCCCAAGTTAGATACAATGAATGGTCATAAACTCTAAAAGCAACAACATTTCTTGTGAATGTAAGGGGTACATATGCTACACTCTCTTCTTTATTATATGACTCTTCGTTTTACTTATTTTTTCATATGTGTTTCTTTATATAGGAAAATCAACAACTTTTCCTAGCATAGGAAGATCAAAATTTTAATCTTGAAACTCCACTTGAATTTAGCAAAAGGTGGGGGGAAATGGTGCATCTTATTCTAGTAATTTATCAGGTAAACAAATATTGTGTCCCTTTAGCTATGCAATCTATAGAAAATGTTATGGTTATTAAAACCAATGTTGTTTCCCTTAAGGCATATTAGCATAGAATAGAATGGTTGGTTGGTTTGTATATGCATGGGGAATACAAAAATTCTTTTAATCACCTTTTTGTTTTATTTAACTTAGTTAAGGTGGTCAAAGATTCATTACCACCAGCATATTAAAGAGCATTTGTTTTCTCTTAAGAATCATTAGACCTTTGAGAATGAAATACATAGTTTCATTGATTGATTTAATTCTTTTAACTTGCTTAAGAAGTCCTCAAAAGGAAGAGAGTTATTGCAGGGTTTGGATGACATGGGGGGGAACATTCGTAATAATTATTGTGGTTTTATTCAAGAGATGTGCTGCTAAAGGGACTCAATGTCTTTTAGCTGATAAATTGAATTAATAGTATTAATTACACCATTTCCTTACTTTTCCAGCATGCAAAGATCAAAATTTTAGTTTTGGAACTCTTTAGTTGGATTTAGCAAAATGTGGGGAAAATAGTGCAATTACTTCTACTTTTTTATCAACTAAAAGACATTGAATTCCTTTACATACATATGCAATTTGGAAAAACGTTAATGGTTATTGAAATCAATGTTGTATCTCTCGAGTGATCCAAACCTTGCAACAACACTCCATTTTGTGGGTACTTCTAAAGCAAGAAAATATAAAATCTGAACATGAAATCAATCAATGAAACCATTTATTTTGCTCTTAAAGGCCTAGGGATTTTAAAGAGAAAGCAACTATTAGTTGTGTTTCTGTTGGTAGAGGGCATTTGAGCACATTATCTAAGTTAAATAAAGGAAAGGTCTATTAAAATAGCATTATATCCCCTATGATGAATTCAACCAGACATACTCTATTCAGTAAGGAACTTCCATCCAACAAGTTAGGGAAGGCAAATTTAGACATTGCAGTTATTGTTGTTAGTTTTTTAAAACAATCTTCTAAGTGAATTAGGGAAAATAAGTTATCCTATTGTTTGGGCAATGAATTACAAAATTTTCGTTCACAAAAAAAAATTTGTACTTGATAAATGTATAGCAAATATGTGGCAAGAGATTTAGAATTTTGCATCATTGTTGAAATAATTATGTTAGTTTAGTATTTGAAGTCAAGATGATCAAACTTATGGCTTTTGATGATCTTGCCTTCAATAGAGAGAATGGAAAAATAAAACTACCAATACAAGAAAAAACAGTAGCATTAATCGTAGTGTCAACCTCAACAATGATACTAATAGCATCATCCTAGATGATGCAAAACTAATGCAAGATATTTTTATATATAATTCTCCTTGATGATATTACAAGAGAAACAAAGCAAATTTTGTGCCGCACTGTCTGTAACGCCTCAATTTACCATCTTGTTATTATTGATTTTTAATGAAAATTCTTTTCGATTTGCATAAAAATACCAAACTAAATTTACTAATAACTGATATTCAAAAAGATTTCCATTACTGATTAATATTTATTACACTGATGTAATGTAAAATAAGAGTACAAACTGATTTTGATTTTTTTTTTTACATGATACAAATAACTAAATCATTCTATCTCAACAGAATACATCCTTAAGCATAACATTCTTCAAATAACACATCTTCAAACAAAACTTCTTGACAATCTCTTTCTCCGCTGTTCATCTGCTTGTCCGAATAAAATCGAGGTCATGGCAGGTGTCAACCACAGACACAAAATACAGGGTAAGTTCATGATAAACATAATTTAAACAACAGAATACATACAATGTACAAATAGTCATAACAATATCCTCAAAAATTATATGATGCATGATTCTCTTTTTATTTTAACACGGTCTAGCCCCCGCCAGGCAAAATATCAAATTAACATGGACTAGCCCCCGCCAGGCAAAATATCAAATTAACACAGATTAACCCTCGCCAGGCAAAATATCAAAATAACACGGATTAACCCCCGCCAGGAAAAATATCAAAATAACACCACTTCTCAATTACTGCCTTATGTACTTTACTCAGAAACTCAACATTAATCAAGTATAGAACTCAGCTTATTACTCATGTACAATAACTTAACATATCATCCATGTACATCGATTCATAGAAACACATGAAGTTCATAGAGATTTATAAAACACTTAGCAACACATAAACTTCATAGAAATTCATAGAAACACTCAACAACATCTGAACTCTAAACATTTATCTAAACAAAACAACACTCGAAAACATTTATTTAAACAAAACAACACTCAATATTTATTTAAGCATAAACTCCCCTATACATACTTATTCAAACTCAAGTAATACTTAAATTATCTTTACCATAAAACTTCCCTATACATACCTTGTAACCTCTTAATAAGCTTGTCCTTTTCTTCCTTCAAAGCTTGACAAACTTTCCCTAAAGATGCTAGCCTTTTCTACACGTGATCTTCAAGGAGATGTGGAGTCTTTTTCTCACTTGATTTAGGCTTCAATAAGGGAAGGATGAAAATGAAATGAAAGAGGTATGAGGGAGAGCTTCACGTGAAAGTGTGTAGGGAAATGTCTTGGGAAATGACTTGCACTTAAGGACCCCTTCACCCCTTTATATAGTGGTTGGAAAATGATATAATATTCATGGACATTTGTACCCTTCTTAACTATTTACTCTCATTTGGTTTCATTGTAACTAAATTTCATGTCATTCCATTTCATTTTAACTAGATTCCTTATGATTCCTTTACTTTATAAGAAAAATCTTCTAGGTTTATCATGCACCTTACAAGTGTTCTACCACTTGTCTTCATCATAAGGCTTCCTTTGACAAGTGTCCACTTAGTTTGCATGTCTTGAAGCTTCTCCAATTTTCCTCCTTATTCACGTGAACTACCAAAGGAGACAAGAGAAGATTTTTCTTCTCATCTTGTGTACATGTGTTATGGTTTCTTCCAAGTGTCTCTTCACTTGTCATGATCTTTACAAGTGGCTTATTCATGAATCTTCTCCTTCCTTCTACACCATTCTACACATGAACTTCAAGCTAAAGGGGAAAGGAAGACAAATTTTACTTCCTTGAATGCTACATGTGTCATTTTTTGATGATGGATAAAAATCTAATTCCAATTATAGTTTTCCACATGGCATTTTCTTGTAAGAAGTCAAGTTTGATTTGAACTCTTTTACCTAATAATAGAATTCTAGAAATCTCCAAAAATTGACTTCAATGACAGTGAAAATTACTTTCAAGATGAGTGATACATAACCTTGCATACGAGACTGCTTTTATCTTAATTCTGATTGGTCTGTACTATTTTTTATCATCAAAATTACTAAACCATTTTATTAAATAAATTTGGACACCCCACAATTTAGAGAAAATTCTATAGATTCTATTTATTATTTTTCCATATTTTTCCAATGCTTGAATTCTTATGACTAATGTTTCAAAGTTGTCACCTTATAAAATTCATAGAAATTCTATTCTAGAGTTTCTTGTCACAAACTATTTTGATATTCTGCCAGTCAAGAGTATTCTGTAATTTCATCAGGTTCTCACAAAATCTCTAAGGATATCTGGTCATTTATGGCCTGAAGGGCATTATGGTAAATTCATCATTCATCCTAGGGGCATATTTGTCATTTCTACTATAAAATATCTAGCCAAAAATATCTAAGGGTATTCTTGTCATTTCTAAAATATCCAAGGGCTTTTATATAATTTTCTTAAAATATCTCACTAAAATATCTAGGGGCATTTTTGTAATTTTCAAAAATATCCAGGGGCATTATTGTCATTTTTACCTTAAGGGCATTTCTGTAATTTTTGATTTAAGGAAAGGGTAATATGGCTATTTCTCTTCAAACATTTCCTTAATGTCTCTAATTGATATTTCACCCAATTAATTCAAATATAAACCAGCCAAATTTCTCATAATCTAATACTTGCATCAAGAATAATTCATATAACGTATATTTGCAGTTATTGAAATTTCAGGGTGTTACACTGTCCTATAAGCTTGAAATTGTCATGTATCACTTGCCTTTGAGACTGTATTAGAGTATTGTATAAAGAGTTCTAGAAATGAGCTCTCAATCAAGTCATTATTAGAAGTTAGTAAGGAGTTAGTTTTCTGTTAAGAATTAGGTTTTATGTCATGAGGTAGTTAGTGAGTTGGTTAGTCATAACTAACTACTCAGATCTATAAAGACTCAGTTGTAACTAAAAGTTCAGTGGCTAATAATCATTTTTCACTCCTTCAATCTAAAGTTCTCTCTCTTTCTAATATCTCTTTTCTATGATATGTTAGAACTCTTTTATGGTATCAAGAGCTTGGTAAGGTCGTTAATGGAAGCACACAACACCGCACCCCTTACTCCTTTCTTTAGATTTACTTGGATTTATCTTCTTATAAGCAAAGCTAAAACCTTCACTGTTTTTAAAAAATTCAAATCCATGGCAGAATTACAATTTAACCCCAAACTTAAGAGGCTGCAAACTGTTTGGGGAGGGGAAATAGTGTGGTTGAAAGAAAACATAGACATGTAGTAGAACTTGGTCTTACTTTGTTGCATCATGCTTCGTTGCCTCTCAAATTTCAGGATTTTTCCTTTACAACTGTTGTTTATCTTATAAACAGACTTCCCACAGCCTCCCTCAAATTTCCAGTGCCTTATTATGTTCTTTTCAATAAGTTTCATGATTACAAGTTCTTAGGAACCTTTGGTTGCTCTTGCTTTCCTTTGCTTAGACCCTCTAATAGTCATAAGTTGGACTATACATCACATGAGTGTCTTTTCTTGGGTTATTCTACTTCTCATAAAGGTTACAAATGTCTATCTCCATCTGGCAGAATTTTTGTTTCCAAAGATGTTTTGTTTGATGAATCCAAGTTCCCTTATGCAACCTTATTTGAGTACACAACCCCTTCTAATTAGCCTACTTCTACTTTTCAGCTTCCTTCCATTCCCATCATTGCCCCTAATCCTTCCAATTTGAATTCTCCTATGAACTCTTCTCCACTTATTTCTTCTTTCACTCAACCTAATCAATCTATACATTCAAAGTATATTGTTCCTGCTTATGTTTTTGCTCAATCATAAGTTGTTACTACTTCTTTTCAGCCCACTAACACTAAGAAAACATTTTCACCAGTAGCTGATAGTGCTGCCTCATCTCCCTCTTCCTTGCCTTCTGCATCAAACACTAATTTAGCAGAAGACTCTTCCTTAAACACTTCTTTTCAACCTAAACCAGAACATACTCATTCTATGCAGCTAGATCTAAGTTTGGTATTCATTTACTCCAAATCCATCCTTCTCTTCTTTTAATTCACTGTGAACTCAAGAGTGTGAAACAAGCCTTGACTGATGCAAATTGGTATTCTGCCATGCAGTTGGAATATGAAGCTTTGATGAAGAATCATCCTTGGGATCTATTATCCCTTCCATTAGACAAAAACGTTATTGGTTGTAAATGGGTCTTTAGGGTCAAGGAAAATGCAGATGGCTCTATTAACAAGTTTGAAGCTGACTGGTTGCCAAGGGTTATAATCAAGCACAACGTTTTGATTTTTCAGAAATATTCTCTCCAGTTGTGAAACCTGTCACTGTGACTGATTTTGACTCTAGCAATCACAAATCAATGGGTATTGGCTCGTTTCCATTAAAAAAAAAGTTTAAATTTTTATTCACATATATTTTCATGAAAAATATTTATCTCTATTGTTAAATATCATGCTCAAAGTTGAAATAAATTTTGAATTGGATTCTAGATTTTGTCATCATTTTAAGTGTATACTATTTATTTATCTATTATTTGAGAGGAAAATAAATTTTGATTTATATAAAGAAAAATATACATTAAATTAGTTAAGTTTAAAGGTTAGTGACCATTAGAAAATAAATTTAAATAAAACTTATAATAATAATTAAAAACATTTTAAAATTCTAATAGAAAGTAATCTTCCAAGTATTTTAAATTTTAAGTTGTTTTAAAGTAAATAGTTCATTTTATTAGATAAAATAATAAATAAGAAATAAGCCATGATTAATGTAATACTAGTTTTATACTTTTCATCTCTAGGTCCGTTTAATCAGTAAAAAATTATGGTACTGGAGAGAACAAATATTTTTGTTTCACATTTGATTTGAAAAATAGTAGGGGACAATACAAATCAAGTAGATAAGAACATGAAAAATCTCTAATTTTTCTTACATAGAAAACTATGGAGGGTGAGCCCTACCATAGTTGTAAAGTTGTGCATTGGTGACTTGTTGGTCATGAGTTTGAATCCAGAAATAGCCTATTTGCATATACAAGGGTAAGGGCTACATACAATATCTCTCCCTCTTACATTTGCATAGTGAGGAGCCTTTGGACAATGGAGTACATAGTTTTTGAGGGTGAGCCTTGGCACAACGGTAAAGTTGTGCCTTGGTGACTTGTTGGTCATGGGTTGGAATCCGGAAACAGCCTCTTTGCATTATGCAAGGGTAAGACTGCATACAAGATCCCTCCCCCTTACCTTCATAATGTGAGGAGCCTCTGGACAATGAGGTACATAATTTTTTTAGGTTTTTTTAGAAAACTATGGACATCTTTTTTTTGCCAGATACAAAGTATTAAAAAGACATATATATCCATATTTATATCTCTTTAATAACTGAAAAAAATAGTAACTAATCAGCATAATCATTTTAAAAAGGAAATATCAAAAGTTTGTATTCTAATCTCTCTCTATTTTTTTATTTTAGTAAACTCATTAAATTTGATATCAATTGTATTAAGATAATTAATATTATGTATTTTAGTAAATTTTATATTATTTTACCATTGTTCTATTCAATTTTAAATACTATGGTATGGCTATTAGTTTGTGATATTAGATTATGGTTTTATAATTATTTGTTACTTCATGCGTAAGATTTGAAGCCTAATTAAATCTTAATTGCAGTGCCCTCCACTCTTTTCAGCTCTAGAATCTTTCATTTTATATTTCATTTCCATTTTCATTTCATATCCACTTGTTTACGCGCTCATACCCTGAAACCTTGAAACACACAACAATTTTGTCTCTAATTCAAACCCCAACTTTCCTAATCTTGCTATGCATCATCCTCTTTGTAACACCCCGTAGGCCTCCGATGCGTTAACATTAATAATATCAGGTTAGCGCTTAAGAAACATACAATAGTATTTAGCGGAAGCATAGAATCGTTTTTCTTGATTCATTATGTATGGAATATTAAACCCGAAATCACGATTATACAAAATTACCATTTAATCCTATGCTGATCCAGTATCTCAATTCATACATCAAAATCAGATAACTCAATTGTACAGGCAGATAATAGATATAAGACAATTAAACTCAGGGAAATGTTACATATCATATAAATAAAGTTCTGTACATGTACATCTCAATGTCCAGAGTCCACACCACACATACCGTGGTGGTAC